>MJUU01000013.1:2670-24465 GCA_002080025.1 Modiolus philippinarum | reverse complement strand
TTTTTTTTTGATTTGCACTATCTTCATAAGTTGTATTCACAAATAGATCACCAAGCCTTAAGCTATCGTCATTAACAAGCTTTAGCAAAAACTAGATTTTGACCTTTGACCTGGTCTTGGTGAAATTTGGATATTGGGGTTCAGCTTTACATAATCAATACACATACGAAATTTGAAGGGCCCATCACATCTGGTTCAAAAGTTATGAGCCATGTTAAAGGCAAAAACAGGGCAAAACAGTATTACCTTGTTACCTTGTCCTAGAGATCATTCGTTAGGCAGTCTGCCTCTCTGACCCGTCTCAAAGTTACCCCCTGTTATTCCCGCTTCCGGCCCATAGATTTATTGGATATTGCTTCCAATGATTGTTCAATGAACTTTTAAGAATACTTACACTTCTGGCCTCAACTACATGTGGTGCCCAGGCATATTCTTTGAGAAAAGCTGTATTTTCTCCGGTTTGTACGGCCGTGCTCTTTATATATTTTATACTTATGACCTCTTGTAGCTGTTTTTCGGAACGGAAATATGTTTCAATTCACTATATCAATTTTATGTATGATTTTGTAAGTTTCAACTAGATCTGCCCCCTGTCGTCTTTATTGAAGCGAAGGAAGTCCTAGATATAGTAGTCTGTCTCCATAACTGTAGTTTTGTATTTCTGTTATTACTTTTGTGGCTCTTCTTTGTACATTCTCAATTTGTATTGCCCTTTTTTTTTTCTTTTTTTTTTTTTAACGTTTTTTTTTTTTTTTATAACGGTCTAAACTGTACTTCCATACTCTAAGTGTTGTCTAATTAAACTTTTGTATAATGTTAAAACATTTCTTTGTCCATATATCTGAAGGTTCTGTTAATAATTCCTTACTTTTGATTTGCCTTTTTTACTTGCATTTGGATATGTTGCTGGAAGATTAGTTTTGAGTCAATAATGATTCCTAGATCTTTTACTGCTTCACTATTTTCTATGTTTTCGTTTGCCATTTTGTAACTATAGGTAGGATGAGAGCCTAAATGTAGATGTTTGCAATTTGATTTGTTGAAACGAAGTAGCTATTTGTCAGACCAATCTAGTAATTCATCAATATCTTTTTGCAGGCTATTTTCATCTACTTTATTGTTGACTTTTGCATATAATTTGGTGTCGTCCGAAAATAGTTTCAAAAAGTTTTAGATTGCATCAGGGAGGTCATTTATGTATGTTTATAAGCAAAAATTGGGCCAAGGACACTGCCTTGAGGTATCCCACTGGTGACATTAGCCCATGTGTGTTTCCTATCAGAAAATTTTCTATCCAGGAAAGCAGTTTTACCTGATATTTCATATGCTTTAAGCTTTAATATGAGGAACTCTGTCAAAGGCTTTCTGGAAATCCAAGTAAATAACATCTATAACAATGTGGTTATCAAGGAGTTCTGTCCAACTTTCTATTACCTCAATCAGCTGAGTTACGCATGAGCGCCCTTTTCTAAAACCGTGCTGGTGGTTGGTGAAGAAGTTGTTTTCTTCCATATGGTCCATAAGGGCATCTCTTACAAGTTTTTTCCATCGTTTTGCATATTATAGATGTCAAACTTATTGGTCAAAAATTGGAAACTTCATGTTATTGGCCTTTTTTGTGGATTGGCGTGATATTTGCTACCTTCCACCATATTTTTGGAGTTTACTTTCTTCCTTGGATATTTGAAAAATTTTGGTAACTGGCTTTCATTTATTATATTGGATGTTTTTTACTATTGATTCGTTTATCTCTTTATTGTCCAAAATTTGGTCCATTCTCATATCAAAATTTGGCAAGTTGTCAGAGTCTTACACTTGTGTAAAAACGCTGTGGAAGAAGTTGTTCAGCAGGCCTGCTTTGCATTTATTATCTGTGTAAACTGTACCTTGGTCATCGATTAAACTTTGAATATTTTCTTTTATTATACCCCGCTTTGAAAAAGCGGCGGGTATATAGTGATGGCCGTGTCCGTCCGTCCGTCCGTCTGTCCATCCGTACGTCGCACATTTTTGGTCAGAGTTTGCTCAGCATGTATATGTTGGAATGATTTCATATTTGGTCAGCAGCTTGATTATGATGATTTGTAATGTGTAAGCTATTTTTGGGTCTTCCGTGTTGCTACTTCCTGTTTGCCGATATGTTGAAGTTTTACTATAACACACTATGGATGATAAATTTTCGTCAGTTTTCTCAGCTTGTATATGTTGGAATGGTTTCATATTTGGTCAGAAGCTTGATTATGATAAGTTCTAAGGTGTAAGATATTTTTGGGTCTGCTTTTTTGGTACTTCCTGTTTGCCGATATGTTGAAGTTTTACTATAACGTACTATGTATGAAAAATTTTCGTCACAGTTTTCTCAACTTGTATATGTTGGAATGATTTCATATTTGGTCAGAAGCTTGATTATGATGAGGTGTAACGTGTAAGCTATTTTCGGGTCTGCCGTGTTGCTACTTCCTGTTTGCCGATATGTTGGATGAGAAATGTACGTCGCAGTTTACTTGAATTGAATGGGTGGGAATGATTTCAAATTTGGTCTTGAGCTTTATAATAATGAGTTGTAAAGTGTAAGCTATTTTGAGGTCTGCTGTATTACCACTCTGCCGATATGTTTTACTATAACCCTTTATGGATGAGAATTTTTTGTCACAGTTTATTTGGCTTCTATAAGTGGGAATGATTTCAAATTTGGACTGAAGCTTTATGATAATGAGTTGTAATATGTAAACCATTTACAGGTCTGTTGTGCATGCACTTCCTGTTTGCAGATTCTTTGATGTGTAACTATAACTAAACTAATTTGTGTTGTGGCGGGTCATTGGCGGGTGACGATCTCGTTGATGACCCGCGGTGGGTGATTATCCCTGGCGGGTGAAGGGTTGATTTTGCGGTCACACTCGTCAAAAGCGGGTCAGGTGGCAAGTATGGCTGTATTACCACTTTCTGTTTTCTTGGCTTGTATGAGTGGGGTGATTTTTCATTTGGTCTGAACAACTGTTTAAGAATTGCATTACACATTGGAAGCGGGGTATTCATTTGTGGCCCAGCGGACCACAGTACTTCTAGTTTTAGCTTTGGATTGTACGTATTTCCAGAAAGCCTTTGGATCATCTTGGATTTTAGGGCTATTGCTTTCTTATATTGGGCTTGTGCCGCTCGTACTTTGTTACTCGGTTTGGCTTTAGCTAGGTCAATCCCCCAATCTAAAGATCCAGGGGCAAAAAAACATGGCTGCCAGCCTGGAATTTAGGTTTAACATTGGTTCCTATGGGAAAAAATCAACCTTTTTATATTCTCTTCGAATTCAGAAACCTCTGAAGCAATTTCAAACAAAATTTACAGGAATGGTGTATAGAAGGTCTTTAACAAAGATTGCTCATTTTGATATTGTGTCGCCTGCTGTAGGCAGTATGGACACAATGACTATCTGTCTTACTGCATTGTCATCCTGCGTCCTCTGTCTGTTTTTGAATCCGCAACTCCTTCAAAACTGCTGGTCCGATTCAAACCAAACTCTCATAGTAGTGTCGCCTGCTGTCAGCAGTGTCGACACGTAGGGATTACTATCCATTATCGTTCTGTGTTGTTTTTTTAGCTCACCTGACCCGAAGGGTCAGTGTGAGCTATTGCCATCACTTGGCGTCCGTCGTCCGTCTGTCCGTCCTTCGTCCGTTTGTCCGTCCTTCGTCCGTTAACTTTTCACATTTTCATCTTCTCCTCTGAAACCAATGAAGCAAATTCAACCAAGCTTTACAGGAATGATGTACTAAAGGTCCTTTATAAAGATTGCTCATTTCGTTCCGATCCCACAAAAAACGTGGCCGCCAGCGCGGAACTTAGGTTTAACATTGGACCCTATGGGAAAAATCACATTTTCCTCTTCTCCTCTAAAACCACTGAAGCAAATTCAACCAAACTTTACAGGAATGATGTACTAAAGGTCCTTAACAAAGACTGCTCATTTCGTCTCGATCCGACAAAAAACATGGCCGCCAGCGCGGAACTTAGGTTTAACATTGGACCCTATGGGAAAAATCACATTTTCCTCTTCTCCTCTGAAACCACTGAAGCAAATTCAACTAAACTTTACAGGATTGATGTAATAAAGATCCTTAACAAAGACTGCTCATTTCATTCTGATCCGATAAAAAACATTTCGTCTTCTCCTCAGAAACCACTGAAGCAATTTCAACCAAACTTTACAGGAATGATGTACTAAAGGTCCTTAATAAAGACTGCTCATTTCATTCCGATCCGACAAAAAACATGGCCGCCAGCGCGGAACTTAGGTTTAACATTGGACCCTATGGGAAAATCACATTTTCATCTTCTCTCAAACCACTGAAGTAAATTCAACCAAAGTTATCAGGAATGATGTACTAAAGGTCCTTAACAAAGATTGCACATTTTGTTCCAATCGGATAAAAAACATGGCCGTCAGCACGGAACATAGTTAAACATTGGACTCTATCGGAAAATAACATTTTCATCTTTTCCTCTGAAACGACTGTTCAGCAAATTCAACCAAACTTTACAGGAATGATGTACTAAGGTCCTTAACAAAGATTGCTTACTTTGTTCTGATCCCATAAAAAACATGGCCGCCAGCGCGGAACTTAGGTTTAACATTGGACCCCATGGGAAAATCACATTTTCATCTTCTCCTCTGAAACTACGGAAGCAAACTCAACCAAACTTTACAAGAATGATGCACTAAAGGTCCATAACAAAGATTGCTCATTTCATTCCGATCCGATAAAAAACCTGGCAGCCAGCATTGAACATAGTTTTAACGTTGGATCCTTTGGGAAAATTACATTTTCATCTTCTCCTCTGAAACCACTGAAGCAAATTCAACCAAACTTTACAGGAATGATGCACTAAAGGTACTTTACAAAAATTTCTCATTCCATTTAGATCAGTTTAAAAAAAATGGCCACCAGTGCAGAATATAGTTTAACATTAGCCCGTTATGAGAATACCATCCTTTTCATCATCTTCTCTGAAACTATTCAAGCAAATTTATAAAAATATATAGAAGGTCCTTTGAAAAAAATACACATTTAAATAGGATCAGAAAAAAAACACAGGTACTAATGGAGAACATAGCTAAACATTAGATCCCATTGGTCATAAACATAATTTTTGGACATGCTTGGCATAGCAGCATTTTGTCAGGTGAGCGATACAGGCTCAGTCTCTGGGCCTCTAGTTTTTAGCTCACCTGACCCAAACCGTCAGTGTGAGCTATTCTCATTACTTGGCGTCCGTCGTCCGGCGCTCGTTAACTTTTCACATTTTCATCAACTCCTCTGAAACCACTGAAGCAAATTCAACCAAACTTTACAGGAATGATGTCTGGGAGGTCCTTTACAAAGATTGCTCATTTCATTCCGATCCGATAAAAAAACATTGCCACCAGGGCCCTACGGGAAAATCACATTTTCATCTTCTCCTCTGAAACCGTTGAAGCAAATTCAACAAAACTTTACAGGAATGATTTATGGGAGGTCCTTTACAAAGATTGCTCATTTTGTCCTGATCCGATAAAAAACATGGCCGCCAGCGCGGAACTTAGGTTTAACATTGGACCTACGGGAAAAATCACATTTCCATCTTCTTCTCAGAAACCACTGAAGCAAATTCAACCAAACTTTACAGAAATGATGTACTAAAGGTTCTACATTAAGATTGCTCATTTCGTTCCAAACTGATAAAAAACATGGCCGCCAGCACGGAACATAGTTTAACATTGGACCCTATGGGAAAATCACATTTTCATCTTCTCCTCTATAACCACTGAATCAATTTCAACCAAACTTTACAGGAATAATGTACTTACGACCCTTAACAAAGATTGCTCATTTCCCTCGAATCTGATAAAAAAAACATGGCTGCCAGCATGGAACATAGTTGCGCATATGCAGAACCTAAATTCAAAGTGACCTCAGTATTTTGTTATTTGTTACCAATGGGCCGATGCCACTGCTGGTGGACTTTTAGTCCCCGAGGGTATACACCAACCCAGTAGCCAGTGCTTCGGCGCCGGCCCGAAAACTGGTTTTACTTGAAAATTTGAAATATCTAAATATCAGACATTTTTGTTAAACCTAAGGAGTATCTCCCTCTTGCATAACTCTGTCCTTAGCTTATTTTGGTTTTCCTACTTAGATCCTATTGGTAATTTGTTCTCTATCTCTTTTGCACATTTCGGCTCATGGATTTCCAAATGTTTTGATTTGATCTGCACTGATGAGACATACGTTGTCGAAATGCATAGATGCAGAACCTAAATTCACAGTAACCTCGGTATTTTGCTATCTACTATTGGACCCTATGGGAAAATCACATTATCATCTTTTGAAGCAAATTCAACCATATTTTACAGGAATGATATATGGAAGATCCATAACTAAGTTTGCTCATTTTGTTTTGATCCAATAAAAAACATGGTGGCCAGCGCGGAACTTAGTTTTACATAGGATCCTATGGGAAAATCTTCATTTTCATCATCTACTCTGGAAGCATTAAAACAAATTTAACTTAACTGTATTGGTGTTATGTGTGGAAAGATCTTAACAAAGAATACTTATTTCAATTTAATCTGACAAAAACATGGATGTCAGTAAAGAACATGGTTTAACATTAGACCCTATAGGGAAAAACATTTGTGGTCATCAGCATAGGCCTGGCTTAGAAGCATCTTTGTCAGTTGACCGACACAGGCTCAGCATCTGAGCCTCTAGTTTTCAGTTTAAAGATTTTAGAGGTTCACTGGGCCTTAAATGGCTCTTCTGTAGTGAAGGCAACACAAGTGTACCATTAAACATCCATCAATTTTGACCCAACAAAAACACAGCTATCAGTGCGGAACTTTGTTTAACATTTGACCCTATGGACAAATCACATTTTCATCTTCTCCTACAAAACCACTGAAGCAAATTTGATTTAAATTTTACAAGACTGATATATAGAAGTTCCTTTACAAATATTGCTCATTTCGTTCCGATCAGACAAAAATCCTGGTTGCCAATGCGGAACTTAGGTTAAACATTGCCCCCCCCCCCCTTCCGTGGGAATAATCACATTTTTTCTTCTCCTTTATTTAACAAGACTTTACAAGAATGATGCATGGAAGGTACTTTGCAAAGATTCCTCATTTCATTCAGACCTGACAAAAACATGTCCGTCATTTTCGAACCTAGTTTAACATTGGACCCTATGGGAAAATCATTATTTTATCATCTGTTTTGAAACTATCGAAGGGGAATTAACTAAACTGAAATGATGTATATGGGATGTCCTTCACAAAGATTACTTATTTCAGTCAGTTCTTACAAAAAAAAACATGGCTGCCATGAAATCCTGAACATAGTTTAATATTGAACCCTATGGAAAATACATATTTTTATCTTCTGCTCTAAAACCATAGAATCAAATTCACCCTAACTTGAATGACGTTGGTAAGGTCCTTCATACATTGTCATAGAAATTGCTCATTTAATTCTGACCCAACAAAAACATGACATAGTATAACAATCAACCCTATTGGAAAATCATCTTCCCCATCATCTCCTCTAAAACTATTGAAGCAAATTAACTAAACTACATTGGAATGATGTATGGAAGGTCTTTTACAAAGAGTATTCATTTAATTGGATCTTACAAACTAGAGGCTCAGAGACTGAGCCTGTATCGCTCACCTGACAAAACGCATCTATGCCATGAATGACCAAAAAAGTTGTTTAGTTTATAATAATTTTATTTGCTATAAATATAACAAAAGGGATTGGACACAAGTTTTTCCAACTTAAGTAGTCCGCTCCCATACATAATATTTGTTACAAAACAACATTTATATTAACATAGAAAGGAACATGCAAAATTAAAATTAATAATAATGTTTATACATGAAATACATGGTAAATGAAAAAAAAAGAAAACAGGTGAAAAACTTGAAAATTCAAAAATTAATTCAAATCTAAATATTTTGTATAAACCCGAAGGTACATGGGTGCATCGTCGGAAATAAGAAGCATCTAAACGATCAGAAATCTTTTGGATCCTTTGATAAATTTATAAACTTCTTTGAAGATATTAATATTTTCTTGCATCGACAAGTTTTTATTTCCGTTAGTTAAGAGATCAAGGTCTATTTCCAGTGATAAGGAACTTAAGCTTTCAAATAGATTTTCTCGAATATCAGTGCATAGAGGACAAATGAAAAAGAAATGATAAGTATCTTCTCGAGCAAATCCGCATTCACAAGCTGGACTTGCAACTATATTAACTTTATACAGATCATAATTAAGAAATGACGAACAATTTCGAAGTTGCGTTAAGCATATATTTAATTTCCGAGGTCCGTAAGAATAATATTTTGGTACCACGGAGTACGTTTGTTATCATTAGTTGCTATTGCATGTTTGAATTTAGATATAGAGTCGAGATTTCGAACAGTTGGATCCAGTTTATTCCTTCTCTAATAGTGGATGGGGATATATGAAGAGCTGGAAAGAGATAGCCTACAAAAGGGAATCATAATATCAGAACCGTTTCTAAAAGTTGTATTTTACCAATGAGGTCTAATGTTAAGCTATGTTCTCCATTGCCTCAAGTGTTTTTTGTCTGATCATATTGAAATGAGTTATCTTTGCAAAGGACTTTCAATACATCATTAAAATACAGTTTAACTAAATTTGCTTGAATAGTTTCGGAGAAGATAATGAAAAGTATGGTTTTCACATGCCACGCTACGATGTTCAACTATGTTCTGCACTGGAGGCCATGCTTTTTTGTCGGATCAAAATGAAATGACCAAATTTTGTAAAGTACCTTCTGTACATCATTCCTGTAAAGTTTGGTTGAATTTGCTTCAGTAGTTTCCGAGGAGAAGATGAAAATGTGATTTTCGCATAGGGTCCAATGTTAAACCATGTTCCGTGCTGGCGGCCATGTTTTTGTCGGATCGGAAGAAAATGAGCAATCTTTGTTAAGGGTCTTTAGTACATCATTCCTGTAAAGTCTGGTTGAATTTGCTTCAGTCCTTTCAGACGAAAACATGAAAATGTGTTTTTCCCATAGGGTCCAATGTTAAACCTAAGTTCCGTGCTGGCGGCCATGTTTTTTATCAGATCGGAAAGAAATTAGCAATCTTGGTAAAGGACATTCCATACATCATTTCCTGTAAAGTTTGGTTGAATTTGCTAAAGTGGTTTCAGAGGAGAACATGAAAATGTCATTTTCCCTTAGGGTCCAATGTTAAACCATGTTCCGTGCTGGCGGCCATGTTTTTTTGTCGATCAGAAGGAAATGAGCAAACTTTGTTAAGAATTCCTGTAAAGTTTGGTTGAATTTGCTTCTGCTGTTTCAGAGCAGAAGATGAAAAATGTCATTTTTCCCATGGGGTCCAATGTTAAACCGAAGTTCTGTGCTGGCGACCATGTTTTTTATCGGATCAGGAAGAAATGAGCAATCTTTGTTAAGGACCTTAAGTACATCATTCCTGTAAAGTTTGATTGGATTTGCTTAAACCGTTTCAGAGCAGAAGATGAAAATGTGATGATTTTCCCATAGGGTACAATGTTAAACCATATTCTGTGCTGGCGGCCATGTTTTTGTCGGATCTGAACGAAATGAGTCATCATTGCTAAGAACCTTTCATACATCATTCCTGCAAAGTTTGGTTGAATATGCTTCTGTGGTTTTAGAGCAGAAGATAAAAGTGTGATTTTTCCCATAGTGTCCAATGTTAAACCTAAGTTCCGCGCTTGCGGCCATGTTTTTTGTCGGATCGGAACAAAAAGGACCTTCCATACATCCTGATTCCTGTAAAGTTTGGTTGAATTTGCTTTAGTAGTTTCAGAGGAGAAGATGAAAATGTGAAAAGTTTAACCGACGGACGGACGGACGCAGGACGCCGGACGCCAAGTGATGACAAAAGCTCACACTGACCATTTGGGTCAGGTGAGCTAAAAACGTGAGTGCTATTGGAGAACATAGCTTAACATTAGACCCTATTGGAAAACAACACCAGTTTTGGTCATCAGTATTTGTATATCGTGGAAGCATTTTGTCCGGTGAGCCATCCAGGTTCAGTCTATGAACCATTGGCTCCTTTATATTGATTTATTGTAATTTCTACTTAGCATTGTAATATATTGTCAGTACTTGTTGTATATATAGGCCTTTTGGAAATACAATGAATTAGTTCTGATTATCAACCCAATATGGCAAGTGTTGTTCATCCTGAACATAGTAACATTGTTCATATTTAGATTATTACGTCATTGTTTGCTGTGACTCTGCATTAATTTTGTTAGAATTTAAATGTATTTTAGGGTTTAAATTTTGTATTGTTAGCCAACCGTACGAGTGATAATCGGAAGCGAAGAGTGTTTTACCACCGGTTGCCGGAAGGGAGAGTTCCAATCCAGGAAAAGGTAACAACACTATGGAAAGGGCTATTGTAATGGAGAATCGAAGATCCAGTGAATTTAACATGTGTCTTTTCCATTTTAATTGCATCTCCCAAGTGGCAGCCATCTTGAATGGAGTCAGACCTGACAGATGCCTTTTTATCGGAGGGACCACTTAAGGAATACTGTGACTAAATTTGTTCTATAAGACTTAGTAGTTGCCGAGAAGAAATTCTCGGAATGTGTATACCATAGGGTCCAGTTAAACTATTTTCTATTTTGGATGACATACAGCCCGATACTTTTTTCTGGAAAGGACCATCGAAAGACAAAAGCGACTAAGTTGGGTTCTAATTAGACTTATTATGTTAAACTAGGCCCACATTGGCAGCTTTCTTGGATGAGGTACGGGCCTGTCTGGTGCGACTTTTAAAGGGACCATGCAAGGACTATTGAGACCACGTCTGGGTCAAATTGGCTAGTAGCTTCAGAGAAGAATACCTTTGAATGAGAAGTTTATGACAGACTGACAGACGCCTGCCAAAAGATGGCAAATTAAAAGCCCCTTGCTTTAGCCAGGTGAGCTAAAAAATGTATGATTCAAAGTTGGTATGTAAACTTTTATGCCCTAGATCTTTAGATTGTGGTCATATTGTTTTTGTCCTGTCTGTCTGTCTCTCTATCTATCTGTCTGTCTGCTTGTCTCAGACATCAAAAGGTCAAATCTAGATTTTGCAATAGCTTATTAATTACAATTGCCAGAGGCTTGATATTCTATATGCCAGTATGCATAGATCTGATGAAGCTTAAGACATATCCATCCCCAAAAAAATGGGTCAGGTCGAAGGTCAAGGTCATTTGAGTGCAAATTTGAAAACTTCAACAAAAACTTTAACATTGCCAAGATATCTTTTCAACCAGATATGATAGGACCTTCATATTTGGCCTGTATAATGGGTCATATGAAACTGAAGAACACAGTGCAAGTTTCACTAAGGTCAAAATCTAGATTTCGCTATCGCTCATTAATTGCAATTGCCATATGCTTCATATTCTAAATGTGAATAGATCTAATACCGCTTAGTGCAAATCAACCAAAAATCAGAGACAGGTCAAAGGTGAAGGTCACTGAATGCAAACTTTAACAAAACTTATATGGAAATTATGTCCTTAGCTAGCTGTCAGTAACTGCAAGCATTTGTCCGGACAGTACCTGTGTGTATTGTCTTCATGTTTTATGTACTTCATTTTGACTTGATAAGTTGGACTTTTTTCTAGTTTGATTTTTACTGTGAGTCTTTTTGTGTATTTTATTTTTAAGCCATTCACGACACATAGGGGGAGGGTTTGGATCCAAGAAAACGAGTTTAGCCCCATCACAATTTTTGCACCTGTCCGAAGTCAGGAATATGTTGGTCATTGGCTTGTCCTTGTCTTCTTATAAAATTTTAGTTTCTTGATATTTGGGTTATTGGATGTGATTTGTTTCCATTGATTTATTCACTTTTACCTTTTTGGGGGCCATTTAGGGCTTGCTATATGGTGTGAGGTTCCTCATTGTGTTGAAGACCATGTGGTGACCCCTAGATGCTTTGTTTTGGGTCGTTTTAACCTGGATATGGAATGTTGTGTCCTTGACATTTACCCCCTTTCCATTCTTTTTCATTTTTACGTTGCCTAAATCTTTTCAAACAAATGTGATAGGATTTAAATAATAATAAACAAAAATAAGCCGACCAAAATCTGACGAGACGATATGCACAACTAGGCATGATGGTCAACAATCCTGTGAAGGGTGAAAGATGTAGGATAATTGGCGTCCACAAACTTTGTGACGGACAGACTGACGGACGACAGACGGAAAAGACAAAAGCAATATGTCTCCCCCTTAAGAGGGGGGAGACATAATTAGGTGCAAGGGTATAGTAACTATCACCTGTTTCTTATAAGACACTCGTGGTTCTGAATATGTCAGTTCGGTTAACAAAGTAAAATCCAAATCGAATCAAGAAGATTTAAAGAACAGAGTCGTGTTGTTAAAGGCAAAGATCTGCTGTGAACGGGGAACAGTTATGTTATAGCGGTCTATAAGATCCTGATGGCAACCGTAAAACTTCCCAAAAGCTGAATTTAGACTAAGGGTTATATGCCCTTCTTCAAGAGCTTACTGCTAAGCAATAGAGCTCTTACAAGGAAGTCACTGAAGCCTTGACCACCAGTAAAGGATAACTGAACCAGGAGTAAACATTTATTTTTGTAGAAGCCTCTGTAACGCTAATTGGGACTATTACAGTCAACTTCGCCCATAGAAAATTAGGCTTGCAAATGCTAATCTGGCTGAATTGTAAGAATTTCCAATAACCGCAGTTACCTAAGCTGCAATCTTTTACAAGGGCGATATCATAGAATCCATTTACAGGTATCTTGAACATTTCTATAGTTTATCATACAAATTTGCAGTCAAAATTGCACTATAGTAAAACTGAAAATTTTTTGGGTCGTCTTATTTTACTGGATTTCAAAATAAATTTCATTTCAAAAACTTGATTTCCAACTTGTCAGATGGAACATCACATAACTCTTCCAGATACACATAAATCTTACAATTATCATCTGGGTTGTTACATGTATCAACAATTCAGTTGCATCCAATTTCAAAATATCAAATCTTCCACAGACAGGAAAATAGTTGTAAGAAACTAATCTCAATGAAAAATGGAAAATAAAAACAGCTATCCTTATTTTTACATGAACCTAGTGACTAGTGTATATCGTTTCGCTTCCACTTCAACAATAACTATTGGTAACATTGTAAATTATTTGGTCAGGCAATAAGAATAATTTTCTTGAACAAAAATCATTCATTAAACCTAAATCCTAGGCATTAAGCCTAATGCCAAACTCATTTTAGGTTTTAGGTCTAATGACTAGGCATTAACTTAATGCCCAGGATTTCAGCTTAATGCCTAATTTCACCTACTGCCGCTAACATATACAAGTACTAACAGACAATTAATACAAAATTTCAGGACTACAATACAATAAATTGGTCCAAGTTTAAATAGTGAACATTTCATGGTGATCCTCAATGATTTGTAAGAGGTTCCAAGTCTGGCATAGAATCTGAATCTGATGCATCAGAATGTTTGTTTTCTGTCATTTTTTCCTTCAGAAGCTTGACACAAAAACCATCTTTGTGAACATTTGTTGTGTAAAATACAATTTTGTTCAAGCTACTGTAATACACTAAGACACCAAGTCGTGCATTTTCTGGAGTCAATCCTTGACACAAATAGTATATACACACTTGTAACAATCCATTGATCAGATATTTTTGTTCATATTCCTCTTGTGACTTGACTGTGGAAAATTTAAAATCATAGATAAGTGTAGGTTGTATAAAGTCTACTTGAAGATTTGGCTTTAGCATAGTAAAGTGCTCATTTGGTATCCGTTTTCCAAAAGTAAATGAAACATGTTGTAATTGCATATAACGAACCAAGTTCCAAGCTACTGATCCTGCATGTTTCATTCCCGCCATATATTGATCCAATCTGCTAGGTTTGTCAGAGAATTCATGGAATAGTGATTTAACTTCATCTATCAGCCTTCTGTCCTCCAAGCAATTGGTTGCAGCCTGATGTACACAGTCTTCAAAAATTTTACCATGTATAAACTTTTGTTTAAGGGTATCTCCAGTAGGTATAGTAAATTCTATTGTCTTTGCTTCAACCACATTGTCATACTGTTTGAAAACATCTAGAATAGGAGGTTTAACTTCACTTTTGAAAAATGTAATGAATTTACTGATATCCATTACTATCTTTTACACTCAATTCTGAAAACAAACAAAAATAATACAAATGTACATCCTCCTTGAAAAACTTTAGAAACTAATGTTTTCTCTAAAAAATTAAATGGTCACATGAACATAATGAAGTCAAGGTTAAAGGCAATGTTGCTGAAAATCATATACTATTATTTACCAAATATCATTAACCACCCACCTAGAGTTTTACTGAGAAACTGATAAAACCACAAAAACATATTCTTAAGACCATGAAATTGAGGTCAAGGTTAAAAGCCAAAATAGAGCCTGTTATCCAAATGGAACACATATTATTAATATATCTTTGAGATTAATTCCGTCTGGAGTTTATTTCACCAGGTGAGCAGTAGGAACTTATTTCATGGTGGATAATATAAACGGTTACAATTGCCCTTAAACTTTTTACAGTTATTGAAAAACTGGTGTAATTTAAAAACTGCAATTAAACCATGTTCACTAAACTATAAAATTGAGGCCAAGGTCAAAAGCCATATGGCATACTGTTATATACTAACCAAGGGAATGCTATATCAAATATCATTGACTTATCACACATACTTATTTAGAATAAGACCAAAAACCTGCACACCAGACCATGAAATTGAGATCAAGGTCAAAACTTATATGACAGACTGTCATTATTAACTAATAACAACCTTTTTACTAAATCTATTGTCCTACCATTTGTAGTTGTCACAGTGGAAATAGACCTAATAAAAAAAACTTAACCTAGATACTGGACTGTAAAATTTAGGTCAAGGTCACATGTATTGTGCCAGTAAGATACGATAAGCAATCCAAGGACCAAATACTATCTTCCCATATCAAGGTCAAGACAAAATATATGTCTAGATTATTTCTAGGTACCTCTATTACAATAATTTAAATCATATCCAACTCATGTCTAATAAATTATATGATTGAAAACACTGATATGGCCATATAATCTATATAAGTAGATAAAAAATCTGCATACAAAATAATGGACATGCAAATACTTATTTGGTACATTGTGTCCTTTCCACTTTTTAATTGTGACCTATTTCTTATTTTGTCTGAAAATTATTCACAATCGGAGCCTTCAAGTTATAGATGCTAATACATTTGAATGTTGCTCTGTGTGTCAGATTTTAAATAATTGAATAATTGGATTATTTAGCTTGTTACAGAGTCGTTTTTGTCTCGCCCACGACTTTCGAAAGCGAGACATAGGCGTGCAAAGTATGACAACGGTGAGGGCGACGGCGTTAACTTTTACTAAATACAGGATAATTTGAAAACCCTTTGATGTAGGAACATCATATTTGGTCCAGTGGTAGTACTAATCCAGTGCTACCTGACAGACATAAAATCATGTGACCTTGACCTCAATCTCATGGTCTAGTGGCCACATTAAGTCCATTTCTCCCACATTAAGGGCAAGACAAAAACAAGAGCTGTCGCCGAATGGCAGCCAAATTTACCCTCGGCTCATGGAACCCTGAATCGATATGATAAGTGCAAAATTAAGTTGGTGTGGACACAATACAGGTGTGGACACAGTACAAGTGTGGACACAATACAAGTATGGACACAATGATATAATCTTCAAGAAAAAATTTTTCACAAGGGTTCCAATGAAAACACTCCGTCTAAATCAGACAAATATAAAATTCACCTTTTTTCAGCCTATTTGACATTTTACACATCTACATATAGTGTTCTTCCTTTGTGTAAAGTTTCATCAAAATTCTTCAAGTGGATTAAGAGAAGTTATGAGTACGAGATAACCCATACATATGGAATCAATGAAAACTCAAAGTCAAAGTCTAATCAATGAAAACTCAAAGTCAAAGGTCAAAGTCGAATTATCTCCCCTTCCTGGTTTCTGACAATAATATATTCCTTCATGCTTATCTCCATATAGTGTTCTTACTTTGTGTAAAGTTTCATTAAGTTCCTTCAAGTGGTTTAAGAGGAGTTGCGCTTACAGTAACCCATACATGGGGAATCAATGAAAATCAAAGTCGGATTATCTCCCCTTCCTGGTTTAAGACAATAATTATATTCCTTCATGCACACCTCCATATAGTGTCCTCTCTTTGTGTAATATTTCATCAAAATCCTTCTAGTGGTTTACGAGGAGTTGCGCTTACAAGGTAACCCATACATAGGGAAGCAACGAAAAGTCAAAGTCGATTTATTTCCCTTTACTGGTTTCAGACAATAAATAGATTCCTTCATGCACATCTCCATATAGTGTTCTTACTTTGTGTAAAGTTTCATTGAATTCCTTCAAGTGGTTTACAAGGAGTTGCGCTTACGAGGTAACCCATACATGGGGAATCAATGAAAAGTCAAAGTCCAATTATCTCCCCTTCCTGGTTTTGGACAATATTTATATTCCTTCATGCACATCTCCATATAGTGTCCTTCCTTTGTGTAAAGTTTCATCAAAATCCTTCCAGTGGTTTAAGAGGAGTTGTGCTTTCGAGGTAACCCATAATAGGGAATCAACGTAAAGTTAAAGTTGGATTATCTCCCCTTCCTGGTTTCAGAAAATAATTATATTACTTCATGCACATCTCCATATAGTGTCCTTCCTTTGTGTAAAGTTTAATCAAAATCCTTCATGTGGTTTGAGAGGAGTTGCGCTTACGAGGTAACCCATAAATAGGGAATCAACGAAAAGTCAAAGTCGAATTATCTCCCCTTCCTGGTTTCAGACAATAATTATATTCCTTCATGCACATCTCCATATATATTGTCCTTCCATTGTGTAAAGTTTCATCAAAATCCTTCCAGTGGTTTAAGAGGACTTGCTTTTACGAGAATTGTGGACAGACTGACGGACAGATAGACAGACAGGGTGATTCCTATATACCCACCAACCTTTGTTTGCGGGGGGTATAAATATGTCTACATTATTTCTAGGTACCCATGGTACCGGTAGGTACCTCTATTACAATAATTTAAATCATATCCAACTCATGTCTAATAAATTATATGATTGAAAACACTGATATGGCCATATAATCTATATAAGTCGATAAAAAATCTGCATACAAAATAATGGACATGCAAATACTTATTTGGTACATTTTGTCCTTTTCACTTTTTAATTGTGACCTATTTCTTATTTTGTCTGAAAATTATTCACAATTGGAGCCTTCAAGTTATAGATACTAACATTTGAATGTTGCTATGTGTGTCAGATTTTAAATAATTAAATAATTGGATTATTTAGCTTGTTACAGAGTTATTTTTGTCTCGTCCACGACTTTCGAAAGCGAGACATAGGCGTGCAAAGTATGACGACAGCAACACTGTTAACTTTAACTAAATACAGGATATTTTGAAAACCCTTTGATGTAGGAACATCATATTTGGTCCAGTGGTAGTACTAATCGAGTGCTACCTGACGGACATAAAGTCATGTGACCTTGACCTCAATTTCATGGTCTAGTGGCCACGTTAAGTTTTTCTGCTGAAGTCCATTTCTAAATAACTAGAAGTGGTAGGTTGATAATATTTGGTATGTAGGTTGGTCTTGGGTAGTACATGTCAGTCTGATAGGTGACTTTTGTCCTTGAACTCAATTTCATGGTCTACTGGCCACGTTAAGTTTTTCTGCTTAAGTCCATTTCTCAATAACTAGAATAGGTAGGTTGATAATATTTGGTATGTATGTTGGTCTTGGGTAGTACATGTCAGTCTGGCAGGTAACTTTTGTCCTTGACCTCAATTTCACGGTCTAGTGGCCATGTTAAGTTTTTCTGCTTAAGTCCATTTCTCAATAACTAGAAGTGGTAGGTTGATAATATTTGGTATGTAGGTTGGTCTTGGGTAGTACATAACGGTCTGGCAGGTGACTTTTGTCCTTGACCTCAATTTCACGGTCTAGTGGCCATGTTTAGTTTTTCTGCTTAAGTCCATTTCTCAATAACTAGAAGTGGTAGGTTGATAATAATTGGTATGTAATTTGGTCTTGGGTAGTACATGTCAGTCTGGCAGGTGACTTTTGTCCTTGACCTCAATTTCACAGTCTAGTGAGCATGTTTACTTTTCTGATTAGTTCACTTAGTTTTCACATCAATTTAGAGGCCAGCAGGGACGGGCGAGACATCTTTTAGGGTCATCACTTGTTTATAGTGTGTCTTGAATGTTCTTTTGAATTGCATTTTTCAGTTCCTGTATTCTTTTCATTATCAGATTCAAATATTTTGCGTCAATATGCAAATCTGTCTATACTTTTCAAGTCTCCACAGTTATTGGTACCTCCTAAAAATAAATAACATAACTAAATAAAAGGAAGTAGGTAGGCTTGTAAGTTGTAACATCACTTCTCTAATGATATGTCAAGATTAAACTGGTTCTGACTTGTTGGATAAATTTTCATATTTAACACATGTTGAATTAAGCCCCATGCTATTTCTTGTCAAATATTTTGGTATACAATTCTCGTTGTTTAACGCTTATCATTAGAGAAAAAAATTACACCACTTTATCAAGATTATAATCATATTACAATTGTATTATGTCCACTCTCGATACATTTGTTAGTTAAATTTAAAATAAAAAAAAAGCTCGGCAATCCTTGCATTTTAAATTCAACTAGAAGTACTGTGGTCAGTTGGGCCACAAATAAAAACCCCACTTTGAAAGTGTAATACAATTCTTTAAACAGTTGTCCAGACCAAATTTGAAATCACCCCCACTCATACAAGCCAAGAAAACAGGAAGTGGTAATACAGTTATTTTAGTTATAGTTAAACATCAAAGAATCGGTAAACAGGAAGTGCATGCACAACAGACCTGTAAATGGCCTACACATTACAACTCATTATTATTAAGCTCCTGTCTAAATTTGAAATCATTCCTACCTATAGAAGCCAAATAAACTGATGAAAATTTCTCATCCATAAAGGGTTATAGTAAAACTTCAACATATTGGCTAACAGGAAGTGGTGATATGGCAGACCTCAAAACAACTTACCAATAACAACTCATTATTTTAAAGCTCCAGACCAAATTTGAAATCATTCCCATCCATACAATTCAAGTAAACTGTGATGAAAATTTCTCATCCATAGTGTGTTAAAGTAAAACTTCAACATATCGGCAAACAGGAAGTAGCAATATGGCAGACCCGAAAAAAGCTTACATGTTACATCTCATCATAATCAAGCTTTTGACCATATATGAAATCATTCCAATATATGCAAGCTGAGGAAACTGTGACGAAAATTTATCATCCATAGTGTGTTATAGGAAAACTTCAACATATCGGCAAACAGGAAGTAGCAAAACGACAGACCCAAAAAAGCTTACACCTTACAACTCATCATAATTAGGCTTCTGACCAAATATGAAATCATTCAAACATATACGAGCTGAGAAAACTGTGACGAAAATTTCTCATCCATAGTGTTTTATAGTAAAACTTCAACATATCGACAAACAGGAAGTAGCAACAAGACAGACCCAAAAATATCTTACACATTACAACTCATAAAAATCAAGCTTCTGATCAAATATGAAATCATTCCAACAGATACAAGCTGAGAAATCTGTGACCAAAAATGTGCGACGGACGGACGGACACGGTCATCACTATTTACTCGCCGCTTTTTCAAAGCGGGGATATAAATATGGTAATGATTGTTATCTTGTGGTATAATCTATATGTACACCATTGTATTTATTAAGCAGTTAATAAAATATACAATGAAAATGAAACAATTGATAGAAATGATTAAATAATTCAATTCTGATACATAGCTGCATGAAGTACTACCCATGCCACCCAAAGCTTTGTATCCCACGAAGGTATCCAGCACTAGTATGTTGAAAGGCAATAAAATCTCATTTGGTACCCTTTTCGTAAACTTCTATCGAAAATCATGTGTCAGAAATGCCTTATGCTTTTATATATCTCAGTTATTATCTTCACATTGCTCATAGGAGGGTATTAATGCCCTTTACCATTAACCCTGAAACAGCCTTTTTATGCTACTTTTAACGTCTTTCGGGATCAAATTTTTACTGTGAATCGCCAAAAATGCTTGCATGAATCGTGAAAGGGCTCAAAATGTCCTACCGTTAACATCATATGACTGAAATTTTAACCGTTAACCCTCATAAAGTACCCCCATTCACACCCTCTCATAAGCATGGCATGTACCATTTGATTTTTAGAGGGGGTGGGGCTGGAATTTTGAAAAAAATTCTGATCTTGATTTTTTGACCCCCCAAAAAACCTCTGATCAGCATCTCGGTTGAAAAAATAATCTGGCCCTGATTCTGTCCATTAGAAAAAAGCCTGGCTCAACAAAATTTCCTAGCATAGTGTATAAGGGAACAAAATAATATGTTTTGGTTGATTTGCTCTTTAGGAAGAAAGTATTCATCTTTGTACATGTTGTATTTGTCAAAACTGTAATAATAAATTTAAGCTGAACTCAATGATCATTAAACCTTCACTTCAGTCGGGGTCTTGATGGGGGTACCTTTCCCGAAATCCCATCAATTTTTCCTACACTTTCCCGTTTTCATGGACGGGAAAATATTTTACATGCTTAAAGAGGCCGCCTTTTCCCATTTTAAGAACTCAATATTCGTCAGTTCCCGTCTCACGCTGGACATCCTTTACCCGTCTTCACATGCACTTTTTTCCCACGATCCCGTTTCCCGCTTGCTTAAAAAGGTCAATCCCGCTTCTCGCTTATACCCCATAGAGACCCACTTTAGTATGTACCGGAATCAACGCAAAAATCTTGATTGAAAAGGGAGTTGAGTCTAAGGCGTCGCTATAAATCATAACCCCAGTGTTAAAATAACAGTATACAGGACAAATTGCACACTGTGACACTTCACTAAACAATAAATCATCCATACCACAAAATCCAAAGTGAAAGTAGAACCGGATGTCTTTATTCTAACAGACACTCCGAGTCCGGCACGACTACGTTAAAACTCGTGTCATGGCGATTACAAATACAAATACAAATAAGTTTATTGGATAAAGCATAGTCAAGTACACATTACAGATACAATAGTTGCGTAATCCAATACATAACAACATATAATTACAAAAATCAACATAAAAAAGGGAAATATATTTAAAAACATTATTTAGCTATTTGTACTATATATATATAATATACTTGCATAATCATAGGTCTTAACTCAAGCTTATGACCCATTATAAAGTTCACTCATGAAGATACAAACATCTAAAAGTTAACTATTTTTAAACATTGTTTCTCTGAGATGAAGAGATTCTTTTAAATATAAACATGTATTTTTCAATTCCTCTGATGTGTTTGGATTTAAAAGACGGTTGACTTGCTCCATTGGAAATTTGACTGAATGTTTATCAAATATTGTAAAGAATTTGTCTCTTAATATATTGTATAATGGACATTCAACTAAAAAGTGACATTCGTCTTCAACTTTATTTTTACATAATTTACAGAATCTTTCACAGGCTGGTATAACTGGTTTACAATACCTACCAGTTTCAATGGCTAGGCTATGTGTACTGAGCCTCAATTTTGTTATATG
>MJUU01000012.1:61352-74514 GCA_002080025.1 Modiolus philippinarum | reverse complement strand
TGACAGTGTTTGTAAGAGTACTGTACCCAATATGTTATGCTTGTTAACAACTCCACAACCGCGACAAAAATCATGTAAAACAGTGGATGGATGTAGCGTTGTTCAACATGAAGCAAGTTGAATTCCAGTGATAGGGCCATCTTGAACTAACTATGAGGTAAGAGGGTTTGCTCTTTGTTGAAGGCCATATGGTGACTTCAAGGTGAAGAACAACAATGAAAGCGTTGATCCATTTGCTAAATCTTGTCATATATTTATAGGGATTTTGTCCCATGTACATTAACTTTATATCCCTTTGTTGTTTTATTTTGACTGTATATCAGCCATGGTCCTATTGAGCAATACAGGCTCTTTAAGCCTCTTGTAAAATATCACTTTGCATTACCATCTACTTTAAATCTCTTTAACAGGACACAAATGTGTATTCAAAAATGGAAGAATATGTCCATTTGACACGGATGCCCCCGCCTCCTTGCAATCGAAACCTTAAATTATTAAAGGCATAACTATGTATAATATATATATCAAATAATAATAAAAAAGGATGTTTCTCCTGTGATAAATAGGCACTAGAACTGGTTTGGTTTTGATATAATGTGTAGTTCCAACAAATACTCTGAGAAACAGTCTTATATGTAATACTAATCTATTTTTAGCAACTGTGACCTTGACCTTGGCGGTACAATCCTGGAAATCAATAGGCTTTTGAACTGGGTGATAAGCAAGCACGTGATCAAGTTTGGTTTTGATCCAATGTAGTATACTCAAGTTATCATCCGGAAACTAAAATTTTATTGAAATTTTAGTATATTTTTTGCAACTGTGACCTTGACCTTGGGGGTACCAACCCGTAAATTGGAAGGTTTCTGTCTTGGGTGATAAACAAGCATGTGACTAAGTTTGGTTTTGATCCTATGTAGTATACTCAAGTTATCATCCGGAAACCAAAATTTTATTGAAATTTTATCTATATTTAGCAACTGTGACCTTGTCCTTGGGGGTACCAACCCAGAAATTGATAGGGTTCTGTCTTCAGCGATAAGTAAGCATGTGACCAAGTTTGGTTTTCATCTGATGTAGTATAATCAAGTTATCATCTGGAAACTAAAATTTTATTGAAATTTTAGTCTATTTTTAGCAACTGTGACCTTGAACTTGGGGGTACCAACATGGAAATCGATAGGGCTCTGTCTTGGGTGATATGCAAGCATGTGACAAAGTTTGGTTTTGATCCCATGTAGTAAACTCAAGTTATTATCAGGAAACCAAAATTTTATTGAAATTTTAGTCTACTTTTAGCAACTGTGACCTTGACCTTTCGGGAACCAACCAGTAAATCAATAGGCTTCTGTCTTGGTTGATAAGTAAGCATGTGACCAAGTTTGGTTCTGATCCGATGTAGTATACCCAAGTTATCATCCGGAAACCAAAATTTTATTGAAATTTCAGTCTATTTTTAGCAACTGTGACCTTGACCATAGGGGTACTAACCCAGAAATCAATAGGCTTTTGTATTGGGTGATAAGCAAGCATGTGATCAAGTTTGGTTTTGATCCGATGTAGTATACTCAAGTATCATCCGGAAACTAAAATTTTATTGAAATTTTAGTCTATTTTAAGCAACTGTGACCTTGACCTTGGGGTTACCAACCTGTTAATCGATTGGGTTCTCTTTTAGGTGATAAGCAAGCATGTGACTAAGTTTGGTTTTGATCCTATGTAGTATACTCAAGTTATCATCTGGAAACCAAAATTTTATTGAAATTTTAGTCTATTTTTAGCAATTGTGACCTTAACCTTAGGGGTACCAACCTGGAAATCGATAGGCTTTTGTATTGGGTGATAAGCAAGCACATGACTAAGTTTGGTTTTGATCCTATGAAGTATACTCAAATTATCATCCGGAAACCAAAATTTTATTGAAATTTTAGTCTATTTTTAGCAACTGTAATCTTGACCTTGGGGGTACCAACCCATAAATTGATAGGGTTCTGTTTTGGGTGATAAGCAAGCATGTGACTAAGTTTGGTTTTGATCCTATGTAGTATACTCAAATTATCATCCGGAAACCAAAATTTTATTGAAAACCAAAAAGATGGACGTACTAACGTACGGATCAGGGTAAACCTTAATGCCCCGACCATCTAGAGGCGGGGGCATAAAAAATACCCAACTTGTCTTTTTCATGTTTGTTGACAGTCAAATGCCCATTGACAACATAAACATCAATGTGGTATTCTGAACACCAATCTTTGTTCAACTATGTATTACTTGTGATTTTGTCCAATTAACATTTGCTCCATTTCTTTTTTACAATAAAGCTTGTCTCTAATATAGGTGATTGTGTTTGTAAGGACATTTTGCTTTTCATTTTCATTTTTGTTGAAAGTCCAACAATTCTGGGGAATATGAACATTGAGGTAGCTTAATTTCACATCTAACAGTTGCATTGAATCTGCTGATATAAGTGCTGAGGATTATCCAAAAATTGAGGTACGAGTGACTGCTCATTCTTGATAGCATCATAATGTCAGATATAAAGGGAAATAGGGGTTGTTCCACGTTTTTTGTTTTATGAAAGGTCTTTTTGGACTTTGTCTCTATTTGTTCCACAACTGGCATTGAATTGGGTCTTCCAGAATATTTCACTACTTACTATTTACAAGCTTTCATCCATGGCTAGGAGAAGAATATTGCATTGATAAACACCTAGGTATGTTTTCTGCTGAAACAAGTTCTAAGGAATGTCACATACTTGCTATGAAAAAATGCTATAATATTTTTTTTTGACATCATATACTTTCATAACAATACAAATTATGGGTACAGGTACCCTTCCAGATCACACTGATGTCACTCTCACTTTTTATTGGAGTTCACACGTTTTGAATGTTGTGTTTTTATTTATACATTTTGTATATGTCTCGTGTCTTTGTCTGTTTACTCTTTTTTGTTCTGTCGCCCGCCGTAAATGAAGTTTAGGGGGTATATAAGAATCACCACGTCTATCCGTCTGTCCACACTTCTTGTATTTAAAGCGCAACTCCTCCTAAACCACTGAAAGGATTTTGATGAAACTTTACACAAAGGAAAAGACACTATATGGAGATGTGCATGAAGGAATATAATTATTGTCCCAAACCAGGAAGGGGAGATAATTTGACTTTGCGTTTTCATTGATTCCATCCGCACAGATTAACTTGTAAGTGCAACTCCTCCTAAACCACTGAAAGGATTTTAATGAAACTTTACACAAAGGAAGGACACTATATGGAGATGTGCATGAAGGAATATAATTATCATCCCAAACCAAGAAGGCTTAGACTTTTCAATGATTCCATCTGCAATGATCTTTTGGACTTTTTCCAAGAAATAATTGAAAGGGTATATATTGTGAAATAAAGCTGTATCCACACTTGTACTGTGTCCACACCTGTAATGTGTCCATAACCATTTAAATTTGCACTTACCATATTGATTAAAGGTTCAAGGAGCGGGGGGTATATCTGGCTGCCATTCCGCGACAGCTCTTGATAATTTTTTGTGATTAACACATCTTCAGTTTCTTTTGTATTATGTAACTGGAATTTATAACATTGAAAAAGTTTAATGGAACATGTAATTAATCGTCATATTCTACTTATTACTTGAGCATTACAATTACAAGTTAAACCATTATGTCAAATTTTTTCTTCTGTTGTGCTTGTATTTGTTTGTCAGTAGATAGAGTGCTTCTTGTTACTTTTTACACAAAACGAACACAGTTGGGCATTCTTATATTTAATGACAATAAGTAATGATGCTGTAATGTTTTTGTAAAGGATGTCCATCATTTATAAGATGCCATTATGCCAGCCACACCTGAAAAATAAATAAAAAAAGAATTGTAGTTTAGGCCTCCTTTGTTAATACATGTACAATAACTGTTTTTGTAAATTTTCACATTTTATCCTGTTTACAACAGCAATTCCTGTTAAAAATGAACAGAAGACCAATACTAAATACATATAAAAAAAAAAGAGACTCTCATAAGCCTGTATCGCTCACCTGGACCATGACAAATTCATTTAGTCAAATAAACTTCTATGTCAAAGGGTCTCAATTTCAAACTATGTTCAGAAACCCTTATGTCAGATGGTCTAACATTAAACCATTTCCTCTTACCGACTGTCATTTTGATCAGCATTGCATAAGTAACATTCATGCCATGTTTCTTCTAAATGCATACAGCAGTTCAATCCTCTGGAGGCCATCTTGGTTAAGGTGCAACCTCAAAAAACAACTTTTTTGTAGGGGACCACCTAAGGACCATAGTGGCCAAGTTTGGTTCTACTTGGCTCAGCAGTTTCAGAGGAGAAGATCTTTGAATGTCTTTTCCAATAGGATCCAATGTTAAGACTGCCCCACTTGCACCTATCTTGGCTATAGCCCTAACCTGAAAAAACAACTTTCTTGCAGGGAACCACCTATGTGGACTATTGTGGCAAAGTTTGTTTTCCACTGGCTTAGTAGTTTTGGAGAAGAAGATCTTTTAATGTGTTTTCCCATAGGGTCAAATGCCCACTGGTGGCCATCTTGGTTGAGGCATGAACCTGAATTTTTTTTTTTTGTAGGGACCACCTAAGGACCATAGTGGCCAAGTTTGGTTCCAACTGGCCCAGTAGTTTCAGAGGAAAGATCTTTAAAGAAAAGTTTACAACAGACAGAGGGACCACAGATGAAAAGTGATGGTAAAAGCTATAGCCAGGTGAACTAATAATGTGTCCATGGGACATGGATGCTCCAGCAAGATTTTCAATCAGCATAAACAAGAAGTAGACATGTTGAAAACCTGGAAAGTGAGGGCACAGTACAACTCACTATGATTAAGCTTCAGACCAAATATCAAATCATTACTGCATTAAAAGGCCAAACATTTTTTAGAAAATTTATATCTTAAACTATTAATGAATCAGCAAACAGGAAGTAGATAAGTTAATATACCACTATTATTATTTTTTTGATACATTGTACAACTAAAATTAACATGTAAAATGTATAAACAGAAGTTTTGATTGGTCAAAACTGACCATCAATTACACTATCTACACATCAGACAAAGTGGGTTCCCTGTTTGTCTGGTTCCTTATGGGGTAATGGATACACAAGATAAAAATACAACATGAAATCATTTAATTGCATTAGAATTGCAATTACAGAACATTATATGCATATCCAAGGGCATTAATCTTAATTTGACTGCCTCAAATATCAGTCAACAGGCTCCACTATGCTGCATTTCTGAGTCTAATCTATAATTAATGCTTTCAGGTAAGCAAATAATGTACTGTTGTTGCTTAAATGTATAACAAAGTTCATCATCAGTAAAATCTGGCAATTTTAAAAAATTTTCAGCACTGAGAAAAATATAATTATCCTAAACATTGTGAGACACATGCTAAGCAGAATAAATAAAACATGCATATTTCACAGAAACTTCACATTAATGATATTTTACTGAAATGGGGTGTTATAAAGATGGTTTTGATGATGTTTTTTTTTCTCGCCAAATTAAAATGTAGATAATTGTTAATTTAAGCAGATACCCATCCATAAAACTGTCACACAGACAACATTACCAGTAAAATAGTCCTATGTTGTTAGACTTACTCTCAAATGTGATTTTTTCTGTAATATTTTTTGTTTTGATATTTTCCTCCTGATTGGTTATGAAAACATTCCCATCATTTTGTAATGACCATCCATATTTAGATATCCACTGCTTCACTTGAGATTCTGAAAAATAGTAATACACCAACATGTATAATATTTTCATAATAATCTGAAAGACTCCATTGAAATTGTAATCAGATGTTTGTATATACTGTTTATAACTCATACTTCACATATGATATAGTGTTATAACCCAGTGTCATGACAACAAAAAAGATAGGCCTAACATAAACATGATAAAGCTGAAAGAATTTATACAGACTTAACTAGAGGCTCTCAAGAGCCTGTTACTCACCTGGTTCAAAGCTAGCATAGACAATAACCTCAATGATAAAGGTCTCATTTTCTAGTGTGATAATAAACCTCCCCGCTGGTGGCCATCTAGGATCTGATAGGGACTTGCTGGACATTTTTTAAAGGGGACCAACTAAAGACAGTTGTGACCAAGTATGGTTTCGATTGGACAAGTAGTCTCAGAGGAGAAGATCTTTGAATGTGTTTTCCCATAGGGTCCAATGTTAAACTAAGTTCCCTGCTGGCAGCTATCTTGGATCTGATGGGGATTTGCCGGACACATTTTTCAAAGGGGACCAACTAAGGACAGTTGTGACCAAGTATGGTTCCAATTGGTAAAGTAGTCTCAGAGGAGAAGATCTTTGAATGTGTTTTCCCATAGGGTCCAATGTTAAACTATGTTGCCTACTGGTGGCCATCTTGGATCTGATGGGAACTTTGCTGGACACATTTTTCAAAGGGGACCAACTAAGGACAGTTGTGACCAAGTATGGTTCCAATTGGCCAAGTAGGCTCAGAGGAGAAGATCTTTGAATGTGTTTTCCCATAGGGTCCAATCAGTGTTTTCCATTCGCCATTTAAGCTGGCTTTGCTGACCACCTTTTTTTTCAGGCCGACCACCTTTGCTTTCGTCATAGTGGTCAGTAAAAAGCAGAATTGTTTCGGTCCGCACCGTCAAAACTCCAATTGTTAGTAAAGCCACAATAATCAGCTGAGTTGTTTTCATTAGTTATAATGGCGGACCCGAAAGAAAAAACGAAACAACAGTATATGTTTTCTTTCATTCAACAAAGAAAATGAACCGCCAGAAAAGTCATCAAAATTGGATTACATTCAAAATGAAGGTGACACCAAAAGCCATCCAAACAGCGAATACAGCACCAGAGCGAGGACAAATACGAACAAGATTTCAAATGGCTTATTGTCACAGATGAAGGGTACTTTTGATCTATCTGCCAGAAGTACAGTAGCACAGCTAGGAACAAGTCAGATGTTTGGGTTGAAAAGCCATGTGTACAAAGGCGACGCCAATCTTGTTTAAACCATTCAACATCAGAAATGCACAGACACAACACAGAGAATGAAAGATTGGCAGTTATTGCAGAACAACAAGGAGAAGGTATGTTGAATACATGTATATAATTCAACTTCATGAATAGTCCAATTATTTTTCATGTAGCAATTTTTATTAATTTTACAAAATTTATTAAACATGTCAAGTTCCCTCCATATGTTCAGGTAATATACAGATTGCATTAGATAGGCAAATTGATGCCAATGAGGCTGCAATTATAGTTCAGTTAAAAATCATGTATTGGCTTCTTAAAGAAGAAATTCCACATTCCACTAAATTTGCAAGTCTATCCCAATTGGTGTCAACATTAGGATGTACAGAGCTTACATTGCTTGAAGACACAGAAAAGACCAAGTATAGTTCCCAAAGAATCATTCTAGATCATGTAATGTGCATCTTCAAAGTTTGTAAGTAGTATACAGGAGTGTATTTCTGTTCCATAAAACCTAACCTGAGACCTGTAAAATCAACATAGCCGGCTATTATAGCCTGCTGTCTGATGTTTCAAAACAACCACCTTTCATTGAAGGTAAAAAAAAGGAAAACACTGCCAATGTTAAACTAAGTTCCCCGCTGGCAGCTATCTTGGATGAGGTCCACAACTTCCGTCATGAAGATAAAATGTAGTCCTTGACATACTAAACATTTCTGCTTTAAATCTTTACCTCTATCTCAAATCTTTATTGAAATACAAGGCAAAATGTATAAAGTTACAAAAAATTTGACCAATAAAGGGCAATAACTCCTCTATACATATTCAGATTTTCCTCAAAATTTCTAGGTGGGTAGATCTTGATATGCTGAACATTTTTACAAATTTAAAGTTGACCTCTATCTGTTATAGTTTTTTTGATAAACAAAATTTTGAAAATTTCGCAGAAAAAGGGCAATAACTCTTAGACGGGTTTTCGGATTTTCTTCAAAATTGCAGGGCAGGTAGATCTTTTCATACTTATTACTTTTACCTATGTCAGATTTTTGATATCTGCAATGGTTTTTGAGTTATTTGCTAAAAACAGCAAATTAACCCTATGTGCTATTTTTAGTAATGACAGCCATGTTGTTTGGTCCTCGGACTAATCGAACACAACTTTGAATCTACATACCCTGGTAATAATTCAGGCCAAGTTTGGTTAAAATTGGTTCAGTGGTTTCAGAGGAGAAAATTTTTGAAAAAGTTTACGAAAGACTGACGACGGAGGGACAGACGACGGACGGACTCCAAGTGATGGCGAAAGCTCACATGGCCTTTTAGGCCAGGTGAGCTTAAAATATATGGTGTATTCATTGGTAAAATCATGTACATGTATGTTTGGACTCATCTACATTTAACAGTGGCAGTTATGTTCAAACTTTATTCTCAGTGATAGTGCAGGATTAAATATGAATATAAAATGGTAGACTGTGGTATAGTATCAATATACCATTAGGATTATCCAAATAATCACACTTTCTATAATGCTACAGTGAAACCTGTTTAAACAGAGTCCCTTTGGTTCTGACAATTTTGTTTGGTTTAAACAGTTGTTTGGTTAACACAGATTGAAAATATATAGAAATTAATACAAACAGACTTTACATAGTCTGAGGTTTAGACAGGTTTTGGGTTTAGTCAGGGTTTGGTTCAGACAGGTTTCACTGTATACTGTGTAAGTTGTTCTTTTATTTATGTATTTTTTTAGTACTTGATTTTCATGATTTTTACAAATTTGATCCATGCTTGAACTTGGTCTCTCACAAGAATTTTGCAAGCAAGTCTACTCAAAATATTAAAACAGATGAAAAACCATTCAAATTGGAGAAAAAACTCTCCTTTTTGACAATCAGTTTTGAAAACTGACTCAGTATTAGAAAACAGAAATGTCAGATTTATTGTGAGTAAAAGCTGTGTATGGTCAACATCTATGAAATACAGTCGAACTTCGATGACTCGAACACCAAAGGTACCGATGAAAACAATTCGAGCTAGAGGGGTGTTCCAGCTTTCGAGATCGAACTATGTTTAAACTTCAACCTAGGGACCAGAAAATGGGTTTGGGACATCAATGGTGTTCGAGTTATTGCAGTTCGAGCCATCAAAGTTCCACTGTATGACCAAGTTGCAATTACTGTATATTTTTTGCCTCAAATTTACCTGGTATATTGCCTAGAAGTTCTGTTAAGGTATCAAATGGGATGGTCTGGTATGTAGCACTCACAACATGACATACAACTGAAATATATTGTTAAATATCAAATATTTTGTGAATGTAAAACATAGTAACTCTATGGAATTAATAAGTGAATTCAATAATGAAATAATTCAGTTCATATGTAGACAAATCTTATAATTTATATTTAATACCGGTATGACTTTGAGAGCATGTATACTAAAACAAACTGTTAAAACTAAATCATAAAAAATAATAAGTTTATTGTTGGAGATATTTAATAGATATGGTACATTAAATATAAATGTAGTATGAGAAATGAAGCCAATTTTTTAGCCTACATAATTATTTAGTCTACTTATTTAAATCCGACTCGTATTCTCAACATAACTATTGTAATCATGATGAATTTCACCACTCCTTATTTTCACAGTTTATGATAAATCAACATATACTTATCAATTTTCATATCAACCATGTTTAAACATACTAAAATCTAATTACATATATTTTAGGGTACATGTACTTTTTTGCTTTTTAGGCAACTGTGAAAACACTGGAAATAATACACCAACAAAAAATAGTGTGTTTACATATTCTTCTTAATGTTGCAGAAGTTTTACAATTAATATTTTGCATAACTCTGACTCACAAATTCAGTGAATGGCAATTGTGGTAAAGTGAATTGCATATCTAAAGTCAGACCTACACCAAATCTCTTGCGTTTTGAAAATTGGTATTAGTGACAAGATAAAACAAATATCACTAACCATGACATAAGGTACGGTGTTCAATTTCTATTCCAAAACTTTTCTTTCTCAAGAAAAAAAAATATATCAGAAATGAGAAAGAAAAATAATTTCTACAAGAACTAGTTTATTATGAAATTTCTCATGTCGAGTTAAATTTTGCAATTTTTTTAAACCATGCTTGCCAAATTTTCAAACATTTGAAAATTTATTTAACATTATAATTAACATTTTTTAGTTGCAGAAAATGTTTCTACAGTAACATAATGTAAAACAACAAGGGTTATGTTATGAATAGATTGGCTGGAAATTTCACAGAGTTGTTCTCTCTCTATAGATGAAAGTATTTTTATCACATTGGTCAAGTGTTGGTTAAGTTTGCTAGAAATTAGAAAAATACTGAATAGAGTCCTAGATTAACTCTAGGCAAAAAAATGGTTAAGAACTGATGCAGACCTGTTTACCCCATATCAGTGACCTCAGTAGTTTCATACCAAGTTGTCAGTAGTTTTGCAATGTTCTCCGTAGTTTTCAAGAAAAATAATATGTGCTCCTTTTTATTTGAAATAGACTATGTTTCGTCAGTGCTTATTCACTGTATCTCAGTACATTTACTTTCTTTTCTATATTTCAATCCTTGTTTACAATTAATCATTAACTTATATTGTTAGTATGATTTATTGGCAAAATATTATTCTTGTGGTCTGGATGATCCCCTTTCCAAGTTTTCTTTTTTGACAAAGTCTTTCAGACACTTCCATTTAACAAATCATATAATTGTATCAAGTGCTTTGAAGACTTGGTGAAAAGTAAATCTATTCACAAGATTTGAATAAAAACGAATTTTTGCTTCAGCATTATCTGTCGTCGTAGTTTTAACAGAACAAATCGTAGATCGTGTTCCGATTTTCGTAGAAAATACGGCGAAATCGTAGATGTAAACACCTCTGCTGATGGAATGACAGACAGATGGACAAGGAACTATAATACCTCCCCTAACTTTGTTGCAGGTTAATCCAATAAATAATAAAGGGCTACGCCGAGCGCAGCATGATACGACCACAGCATGTCGACCACTGAAATTTGAACAAGTGTAAATTAAAATGAATGTGGACACAGTAATTTGCTGGACACAAAAAGGACTTTACACATTAATTACCTGTAGTAGTGAAAGTAGTGAAAAAAATAAAAGATTTTACATATTTTCAAAAATTGCAATTTTGGCCCCTTTGACCCCTTGTAGCTTTGAACCTGTAAGAGGTAGGCAAAATCCGTTGGCATATTACTGAAAGCTGATAACTAGAGGAATCCAAAGAAAAAAATCCCATTGTAATCCGATGAAAAATAAAAATTTCAGGTAATCAACATGTTTCCAATTTTGGCCCCGTTTAGCCCCTCATAGCTCGGAAAGGAAACAAGTCATCATAAATCTTAAGGTGCAGTGCTTATTAATTTTACAAATGGAATGCATTGCAAACTAGAGGCTCAGATACTGAGCCTGAATCACTCACCTGACGAAATGCTTATAGCAGGTGATGCAAGTGATGTTTATCCCATAGGATCCTATGTTAAAATATATGTTCTGTGCTGGCGGTCTTGTTTTTTATCAGATCAAAACAAAATAAGCAATCTTAGTTTGACTGAATTTGCTTCAATAATTTAAGCGCATGTAATGAAAAAAATGTTTTAATATATGGGTACCATTCTAAACCAAATTCATTGCTGGGAGCTATCTTCTTTGTCAGATCCCTACAAAATGAGAAATCTTTGTAAAGGACCTTCCATACATCATTTCTGTAAAGTTTGCCTGAATTTGCTTCAATAGTTTCAGAGCAGATGTTGAAAATGATGTTTTTCCCATAGGGTCCAATGTTGAAAGTAAGATCAGCGCTGGCAGCCATGTTTTTTATTGGATCATTAAAAAATGAGCAATCTTTGTGGAGGACTTTCCAAACATCATTCCTGTAAAGTTTGGTTAAATTTGCTTCAATTGTTTCAGAGGAAAAGATGAAAATGTGAATTTCCCATAAGGCTAATGTTAAACTATGTTTGGTGCTGGCGACCATATTTTTTGTCGAATTGAAATAAAATGAGCAATCTTTGCAAAAGACCTTTAGTACATCATTCCTGTAAAGTTTGGTTGAATTTGCTTCAGTGATTTCAGAGAAGAAGATGAAAATGTGAATTTTCCATAGGGCCAATGTTAAACTAAGTTCCCTGCTGGCGGACATGTTTTTTGTAGAATCGGAATAAAATAAGCAATCTTTGTAAAGGACCTTAAGTGCATCAATCCTGTAAAGTTTGGTTGAATTTGCTTAAGCAGTATCAGAGGAGTGGATGAAAATGTGATTTTTCCCATAGGGTCCTATGTTAAACCCAAGTTCCAAGCTGGCGGCCATGTTTTTTATAAGATCAGAACGAAAGGAGCAATCTTTGTAAAGGACCTTCCATACATCATTCCTGTAAAGTTTGGTTGAATTTGCTACAGTGGTTTCAGAGGAGAAGATGAAAATGTGAATTTCCCATAGGGCCAATGTTAAACTCTTCCTTGCTGGCAGCCATGTTTTTTGACGAATCCAAATAAAATAAGCAATCTTTGTTAAGGACCTTTAGTACATCATTCCTGTAAAGTTTGGTTGAATTTGCTTTAGCAGTTTCAGAGGAGTTGGTGAAAATGTGATTTTTCCCATAGGATTCTATGTTAAACCTAAGTTCCGCACTGGCGGTCATGTTTTTTATTGGATCGGAATGAAATGAGCAATCTTTGTAAAGGACCTTCCATACATCATTCCTGTAAAGTTTGGTTGAATTAGTTCAGTGGTTTCAGAGAAGTTGATGAAAATGTGAAAAGTTAACAGACAGACGGACGAAAGAGGCCAAGTGATGGCAATAGCTCACACTGACCCTTTGGGTCAGGTGAGCCAAAAACTGGATCAAAATTGGACAAAAAATAACTAGAGGCTCCCAGGAGCCTGTATCGCTCACCTGGCTTTCAGTTGACACAATGAAGCTAACATTTTAAGTTATACAGTTGAACTTAAGTCTCTCAAACTTTGTTAGCTCAAACACCACCAACATCTTAAACTAGCTGTATTTAAAGTCTGATCTTGTTATACTATATTTCCTTGTTGCGCTTTTTTGACAAAAATGTACTTGCTTATGACCACTTTCAACACCAGTTT
>MJUU01000012.1:26079-43061 GCA_002080025.1 Modiolus philippinarum | reverse complement strand
AATTCAACATTGTCCGATTTCAATGAAATTTGGTTTCCAAATTGGTCTTGATGTCGTAACTTCAAAGCTGATGTTAAAAATTTTTCGTTGACCGCCATTTTTAAAATGGCCTCCAAAACAGGCGGGAAAATTCAACATTGTCCGATTTCAATGAAATTTGATTTCCAAGTAGATATTGATATTGCGACTTCAAAACCGATGTTGAAAATTGTTTGTTGGCTGCCATTTACGAAAGACATCTCGACTTCAAAACTGGTGTCGAAAGTGGTCCTTAGCAGGAACGTTTTTTGTCAAAAAAGCCCAACAAAGAAATATAGTAAAACATGATCAGACTTTAAAAACAGTTCAAGATATTGGAGGTGTTTGAGCTACGAAAGTTTGAGAAACTGAAGATCAACTGTATAACTTACAATGTTACCTTGATTATGGCAACTGAAAGCCAGGTGAGCGATACATGCTCCTGGGAGCCTCTGGTTTTTAAATATTTTCTTCTATTTTCTTCTACATTTGTGTGTATATATACACACACACACACACACACACACACATATATATATATATATATATATAAAGATCAAAGAACAAAGCAACAACACATTTTTGATGAAGGGACGGACAGTCTCGAAATATCAACTGTTATTTTATTTGTGTCATTCACTTTGTTTATTATGTTGTCTATATATATATATATATATATATACAACACCAAAATTCCTAATCAAACAATAGACAAAAGTGAACATAATAATTATTTGTGTACTGTTCACTTTATATATATATATATATACTTCAAGCTCATACTGTTAAGTCAAATCATTGTAATTATTGTCAGTTGCCCAGTCATGGGCCCTAATTTGGTCAAATAAAGTATTATCAAACAAGTATATTAGGGGACAGCTATCTGATTTCCAGGGATGGGAAGCTTGGGTGATTTCATTTGAGGAAATTCAAATTTTTTTGCGCACTCCACAAAGTTTGAAGTGAATTGGCCAAAGGGTTGTCAAGTTAGAGCGCGGCATGTAATAAAGTGCCTTAAAATTGGCAAATAAAGTCCCATTACTCTTGCAAAAAATATCAAAATTTCCCGAAAAAGTATACAGATCATGAGGCAATCATACCCAATACCTCTACAAAGTTTGAAGTGAATTGGCCAAAGGATTGTCAAGTTAGAGCATGACATGTAATAAATTGCCTTTAAATTGACAAATAAAGTGCCATAACTCTTGCAAGAAAAATCAAATTTCCCGAAAAAGTATACAGATAGTGAGGCCATCATACCCAATACCTCTACAAAGTTTGAAGTGAATTGGCCAAAGGGTTGTCAAGTTAGAGCACGACATATGAAACGGACGGACAGACAGACAGACAAACAGGCGGACGGACAATCGGACATCGGTATACCATAATACGTCTGTCATTGGACGGGCGTATAAAAATGGTTTATAACTTTTAGAAAACAATTTTGTCTTTTGAAGGATAAATGATTTCCCTGTCCAAAGAGGTCCCACTTAAAGGTATTGGTCTAAAACCACAAAGTTATCCCATGTGGATCAAAACGAAAAACCATGAAATTAGTAGGTCCGACACTTTTCAGGCTACTTATAAACTACTTCTGATTTAATCTTGGTTGCCTTTTATCAGTTCCAAGAGTAATTAAGTAGTTTTCAAACATTAACACTGTCATAGACAGAATAAGCATAAAATCATGAAGATCAATGATAGAGCAACCACATGGTTTCCACCCAAGCCAGAATTCCGAAATATCTTTCTGACAATTTCAAAGGGAGATAATACAAATGTGAATAAATTTAGACAATAATACTGAATTTTGATAGGCTAAATAATAAAATCATGAATATAGACTCTTCAAGACTGCTTAATGGATATTGATTAAATCATCAGGGTTCTCCATAGATGCCCAAATATAGCCGGTTGTTTTGCAGTGCTGACTTTTCCAGTGCAAGTTAAAGTGCGGCATAGTTGACGCTGGAAAGTACTGACATGTCTTTACTATTTAAATCAATATTTCCACTTTTTGTTTTATTTTCTAAGTGATAATTTCATTGTTTTCATATCCATAGCAACCCTTCTTAAAAACTAAGATTTAACAACAAATTTATTCCAAATTGAGCTTTTCAGTGCTTTTGCTGTTTGCTCTAGAAACACTATATTCCCTATTAATTTAAATCAAGTAAATGTACAATGACCCCAGCAAACTTTTCATTTGGATCCTATTGGTTACTTGTAATGTGTTTCAGTTATCCTTCACTGAATGTCATATTGTCACTTGAACATCCATACAAGATCGTTTCAAATCTGAATTTACCACATAATGGAAAGAACAAATAACAAAATACCGAAGTTATTTACAATTATTTCGATTTTTTGTCAGATTAGTATAATAAAAATTTTGAATTTGCAATGTTTTGAAGACTTACTACTAAAATTCAATATAAAGTCTTAAAAAGTGTAAAACTATTTATTCTTTAAGCATTTGTATGCAATTTTCCTTGAAAAATATCGTTCAAGAGGTCCTAAAAGCATATTTTTATCACATTACAAGGGGACGTAACTCAACATTGTGATCCATGTGAAAATTTGATCAAGCTAGGGGCAAATTTGTTGCGCTAAAACTGGTTTAAGTTTATAGTTTAGGTTTTAAACTAATTTAGTTGGTTTCAAAAACTGGTTTAGGTTTACCATTTTTTTGACAAATGAATAGTTCCATTTCCAAAAGTGGCATTAGAAAGAAATTTATTACTTTTTTCCCTAATTCAACAGTTAACAGAGGATGATCAAGATGACGTACAAGTTGCCATCGTAAGCCATCAGAATACCATGATAACAGAAATAATGACAGCTCTTGTCTGGACTCGTAGCAAGGTGCCACGCATGCTTCACTATGTGGAATCTATTGTTCCGAACTATACAAATAACGAGTTCAGAAAAAGATTTAGAATTAATAAAGAAAGCTTTCATTCCTTGGTTCAGGATCTCCTACCATACAAAGGAAACACCATCATCCCTATGGAGAAACAAGCACTGATATTCATCAAGTTTTTATGTACGCAAATGACATTACAAAGCATTGCTGATAATTTTGGAGTCTGTGAATTTACAGTTTTTGATATTGTTAAGCGGTTATCTGACATTATTTGTGCAAATCTCTTAGAAAAATTTATCAAATGGCCAGAGCAACAAAAAGCCCAAGAAATTGTTCAGGGCTTCAAGAATTTGAAAGGCTTTCCGGGTGTTCTGGGAGCCATTGATGGAAGTCACATTCCTATAAAGTCGCCTGTGGTATGTCCCGAGAACTACATAAATCGCAAATCGTTTGCTTCTATCAACATGCAGGCTGTGTGCGACTCCAATATGCATTTTCTGGACATATTTATTGGTATTCGCGAGTCTTGAAAAACTCTCCACTGTTCAAAAAAAATTGAAAACAACCAAGAAGCAATGTTTCCAAATAACACCCACCTTTTGATTCATGAATATAGATTCTTCAAAACTGCTTAATGGATATTGATTAACTAATTTGTTCCCAGACTCCCAGAGGAAAACCAGATACGTAGGGCGATTTTTTTAACGGCCCAAAGAATACTTTACTGCCATATCTCGTGACCAGCAACTTGACTCAAAAGTTCCACTCACCAAACTGGCAACTACAGAGTTATTCGCACTTGCCAAATGAGAGTGTTACTTACTATTGGTGAGCTCAGACATCGGAATTGTAGATAATTAAGACGTAGCTCTATAGGTCCTTTTACATGTATTTTTTCTGATTTGGCGGATCAGAGAGCTACAGATTTTCCCCTATATAAAACTTGCAATTTTCCGACACCAATTTTGTCGCACATTTATGGGAGTTTTTTTACACCAAGTGGGGGCAGTCTCATTTATGTATTTCGTTTCTTTAAATGTTTATCCACAACCTTCCATAGTTATTCATTTCTTGCTCATTATCATAACAAATGTCATCGTTGGGGGTCACACCACCTTTGGCCATCTTGCTAACATCAATCTCATTGGGAAGGAGACTTTTCGGGAGGCAGGATTAAATGCATATCGTATCCGGAATGGATATCCTAAAGTAAATATTTAGTCAATCTCTGACTTGAATATCAACTTTTCTAACTCTTGCAAAGCTTTTTGAATGCAAATAATTAAATCAGGATCGGTGGTATTCGGCCATTTTGTTTTCATGTTTCATGCTTTGATGGTATTTTTCATTAAAGAAATATACAAATATTTTAAAATTTGGACAGATCTTTAAAATATTTCGCTTAAAACTCAAATAATGGACCCATTTCTCAAAGTCTAGCATTCATTTTAGACGAAATGTTCAGAATGGTATTTATACTGTAAAATTCTTTGAAATGAAAATTTAAACAAGTGAGTTAATTTCAAAAAATATTTTACAAAGAAATCACTATGAAAAATTTGATTTTGTAAAATAATTACATAAAAAGGTCCGTGACCCCTATTTTTATACACCCCGCTTGAAAAGTCGGGGGTATATAGTGATAGGGTTGTTTGTCCATCCGTCTGTCCTTCCGTCAGTTACACCTGAGGGTAATCATCTCTTATCCGCTACTCCTCCTGAACCACTGAATAGATTTTCATGAAACTTTAACATGGTCTTTGTGACATAATGAAGATGTGCACCTCCTATTTCAGAATTTGATTTAATTGATTTTTGGGGTTTCCCATAGCAAAACATGGACTTTGCCATTACATTACAAGGGGGTACCCATCTCTTATCCGCTACTCCTCCTGAACCACTGAATAGATTTTCATGAAACTTTAACACAGTCTTTGTGACATAATGTAGATGTGCACCTTGACCTCCTATTTCAGAATTTGATTTAATTGATTTTTGGGGTTTCCCATAGCAGAACATGGACTTTGCCATTACATTACAAGGGGGTACCAATCTCTTATCCGCTACTCCTCCTGAACCACTCAATAGATTTTCATGAAACTTTAACATAGTCTTTGTGACATAATGTAGATGTGCACCAGTACCTCCTATTTCAGAATTTGATTTGATCGAATTTTGGGGTTTCCCATTGCAAAACATGGACTTTGCCATTACATTACAAGGGGGTACCCATCTCTTATCTGCTACTCCTCCTGAACCACTGAATAGATTTTCATGAATCTTTAACACAGTCTTTGTGACATAATGCAGATGTGCACCTCCTATTTCAGAATTTGATTTGATTGATTTTTAGGGTTTCCCATAGCAAAACATGACTTTGCTAGTACATTACAAGTAGGTACATGTACCCATCTCTTATCTGCAACTCCTGTTGAACCACTAAATAAATTTTCATGAAACTTTAACACAGTCTTTGTGACATACAATAAAAAATGTATTGTAGATTCGAATCTTCTATTTCAGAATTTAATTTAATTGATTATCATGATTATCAAATGGGGGAGGGGGTACATTTGTATATATCAGTGAGCTTTGCTCACAGTTTTTCTAGTTTCAAACTGTTATATTAACACTATAATCCATTGGAGTACTCCAAATTTGGATGAACTAAAAGGGAATGAAGTATCAAAGGTCATCCCACGCCATTTTCAAACTGAAAAAGCATGATTTTTATCAATGCCAAATTTGCTCAATTTCGTTCATGATTACTAGTAGATAGAAGACCTTGACTGCCCCAATTTGTCTAGATTGGACTATTTGAAGAGAAAGCAGCATATTCAGTGTTTCATTCTGCAAGAAAACATAGCTGACACTTAAAGGTCTCTCTTGCATCATCACATATTTAAAATCTATATTTAGCTATTCATCATACGTGACCCCCTATGTAGCGAAGGGTTTTTATTTCAAATTTCAGTGTTTTTAATGATTAATCAAAGTCCCAAAGGGACTGGTGGATTAGTGTCTATGATGGCAATGATCAGTATCTAATCTATTGAAATTTTATGTACACTGTCCAATAGTGTCCATGTATGATATGAATAATTGCCAGTCTATGTCATGCATAATTACTCATTTTTTACTATGGGTCTAATTATAATGATGATATCAAAACCAAGAAAGGTACGAAAACCATTTTTTGCTCATCAAAAAAATTAACATGCCTTTCTGACAGTCAGCAAGTATTTACTGGTAGCCATCTTCATTTGATCACACCAGCCAATCAATGGCAATTAAACCATTAGAGACAAATATTCAAAGAATTTTGATTTCATACCAGAAACCTACACGTATAACATATTATGGGTTCCCTCAACATAGACTAAACAATGACAGCACCATCTTGATCAAGTACAGTTTGAAATTTAAATCTAAAGAAGAGACCTGAATGAAAGGTTTGTGAATGCTGACAAGACCCAAAAGCTGACAAGACATGAGCAGCAATACCCTGCTCTTTATGGAGATAATAATTCGTCCAAGAAACACACGAAGACATGAAAAGGATGATCTTTGCCAAGTTCTTTAAGTGCAACAATGCGTCTCAATTCGCACTATGATATACATTCTCATGGAATTGAAAAATGATTGTTATGCATTGTAAATACTCAAATGACATTATCTCAGTTTTTGTCTGATCAACGGCAATTGACACGCAACACCTCAGACTGAACATTGTTGACGGCAATCAACAGATCAACACCCCTGCCTGATCCTATTTTGAATTTAGTCAATTCCAACCCAAATCGTTGCAAAATATCGTCTGTTTCGGAATATGCACCTTGACAACTGTTTCCAGGTAATACCTTGTATTTACCGATGTACGACTTCTTCAGTATTTTGTTTTGAGTCGGCCATTACAAGTATACCGAACGCGGACCTCGGAGAAGACACTAAATGGCAATCGCAACAAGTATAATGGAACAGCCAACGTGGAACAGCCGTACTTTTCCAATCAATGATAACTAGAAATGTAAACAAAAATTACGTCTTCCGTAGATTGTAAATAATGGACTATTATTCTCGACGGCTACTTAATTTGATTTTTTATTTCCAATGCGTTCTTCTTTTATGATTTATTTCAAGACAGCCACATCGTTTCATTGACGGTTCAGGGAAGCATGATTACACCATTCATACAAATGGAAATAAAGGCATCGGTCTTCCATATTCATACATCTACACACAAAATTTTATGAATGAGAAATTCATTCGGCGATTAATTAACGAATTCGGGCACCATTTAAGTGTTGAAAAGTTCGGGCAATCAAATTAATGTTCAATGAAAATAGACTATTGAGTGTCAGAGTTTTTTATGAGATCAGAAAGATGTGTACGAGGTGTTCCGAAAAGGATTCTTTTAGCATGGGTATGATCACTAATGTTTGATTGCTTGAGGTTGGTAACCCGGGTCGTAACATAGGATAGAAGTCTATCCTTTGGATAGACACTAATCCAAAACAAATTTCTTTCTGGACTGTATTTTTGGTATATATTACTGTCAGTTCTGTACACAACATTGTAACAAAGGTCATACGCGAATTCAAGACACGTGACAATTGACGATAACTGGTACTCAACCAGTATGCCTTCGTGGCGTCTGGTTGTCAAATAACTCCCAGTAATGTGCGACACATTTTTAAATTTCGTGTCTCAAAATCGTAAGTTTTTTTATACGGGGAAATCCGTAGCTCTATGGACAGCAACTATAAAAAAAAATCAGCAAAAGAACCATAAGAGCTACGGTTCCGCAGCTAGTCTTTTGGAAGAGGAGAAATTTTAGTGAAAGTGCTGCCAGTCAGTGCCTTACCTATAATGGGAATATATTGGTGTTTTTGTTCGTTTGTTAGATACACGGATTAGGGCAATATCTCTTACCTGTCAATTCCCTTCAATAAAGCCGCAACTTGTGCTCTCATTGCGTCTGCCATCTTCAGAAATTTCTGTTTTGACAGCTGTTTGCCGGTCACATGTGGAAAATTGAAATTAAGCGTCTTTTTGATGATGATCATTTACCGTAAATAAATGAGGTGGTCAAATAAAATCTAAAGACCGAAATTTATTGTCACCAAGAAAACGTAACAATGGACTAAAATTATAGGATAGTGATCGTCAATATTACCAATACTTAAAGGTTAAGCATTATAAGTTCAATTTCAATTTCAAATATTTTATTGAATATAAATGTATTCAATGGTATCGGATAACAGGCATAGCATTATAAGTAATTTCTCACTTAAAAAAAATGATATAAACTTATAATCTGGGCTGGGTTGCACAAAAGTTAATAGACTATTAAATATTTAATAGTCTATTAAGCTTTAACATTTCTTACTTATTTAATAGACTATTAAATTTTAATAGTCTATTAACTTTTGTGCAACCCATAGGAAAAATGAAAGGATATGGAGTGAATGTACATGTGACAAAAACGCACACGATACATAGAAAACTCCAGTTTATCAAGGACAGGGCTTTTATTCCTGTCTACATCTTGATGTCGTCTGAGGGTCTTCAACTAGAGGTGAACAACATTCACCCCCCCCCTCAAGCGAGATCAAGAATTAAGGCCCCTAGCGTGCACTTTAGCGGTATTCTTGACAAAAATTATATCAAGGTCACTCCCTTACTCCCCACCCGCCATGGAGTGCCAACTTGGGCGATGCTCGGGGTTATCCAGCTGAAAGCACCAGGGTTACAAGAAGAGAATAAAAATGTTGAGCAGCTAAAATATGACATTGAAGCAACACATGTCGGGAGCGGCCAATGAGAAAAAAGTAAAATCGGGCAATGTATGCCTACAAATATTTGTCATTAGGTAGCCCGACGAAAGACAAAAATAAGGACAAAAACAACATCGATAGACAACACGGGGCACATCGAAATGGATGTAGGCAAACCTTGCAGTGTAACTTTGGTGGAAAGGGCAAAAATAGTCGTGTGTACAGATTATAACATTTTAGTAAAAACAATGAAAATATTGAACAGCCAAATTGAAAAAATAAATGAATCAGTAAACGTATGAGAAATTCTCACACGAACAAACACACCATAACTGTAATATTACAAGAGCATACATCTCAAGCACAAGCACGGAGAGACTTTCTACGGACTACACGCAGCACGAGAGACAAACCCTGCAGCAAATAGGAAAAATGAAAGGATATGAAGTGAATGTACATGTGACAAAAACGCACACGATACATAGACAATTATGAGTACTAGAATAAATTCAAAGAAAATTGTCCACCAAAGAGCAAACTTAAACATAAGGAAGTTCTCATTTGCGGTGAGGGTTGCAAGAACATGGAACAAATTACCTGACAAAGTAATAAACGCTCCTACACTAAATACGTTCAAAAACAGGCTTGACAAATACTGGAAGAATAAAGAATTATACTACGCCAATTTACAAATCTTCAATTCATAGTGACTGTCACGTGACAAACGAATACGAAGATTTACAAATAGAAGAGTCTGGCGAAGAGGACCCGTAATGGTCCTGTGCTGGAAAATTACCATAAGTAACTTAAATAACAAATAACAAGAGTTGTCAGAAGACAACATAGCCCGTCGGGGATTAGAGTAATTATTACACGCAATGGCGCAATGCAAGGTAAATTTGAAAGCTATATCGATTTTCGTTATTGTAATTTGATAAATACTTTAATGTGTATAGTAGAACCGGAGAAGGGGGATAACTCCCTTTCTCCACACATTTCATGTTTTGCTTAGTATGAATAAAACATAAGATTTAGAATATTTATCATAAATAGAAATAGAATATTCGTGTTATCATGAAACTGCAATCCTTTTATAAAATTCTTTAAAGTCAAAGTGTCTACATTGAAATATCTAGGTTTTGATTCGCATATCAAAAATATTAAAATAAATGAAAGTCAGATTTTTGGAAAGAGGGGTAATTCTTTCTGCTTGACTTTCAGAATAAAGGAATATCAAAACTTTTTATGTAGTTTACCTAACATTGTGAAAAAAAAACAGTACAGTGAATTTTTATAAAATTTTGATATAAGTCACATGTGTGGAGGACCTTTAATTTCCCAATTTTTGGTGAAAACTTAATGTATTTTCATCTAAAAGAAATTGAATGAAGCTTTGTTTTCAGCAATGTTTTGGCAACATATTTTCTTTTTTACTACAAATCAACACTTAATGCATGTTAATGATCTTTATTCTCTCACATTTATGTCTAGAAGTTTCTATGAAGAAGTTTGACAATTTATAGTCTTTTTATGCCACTTCTTAAAATACATCTATACAGTACAGTAGTATACGCTTCATGGTGATTTCTGAACAGAATTTAAGACTCCTAAGATAGAGGTGTTTCTGTGAACTATAAATAAAAAAACCTACGGTGAAAGTTTTCAAAACTTTTTGTAGAAATATATTAGTACATAATTGTTTCATACAGCAAATCTAAAGAAAATTGACTGTATTGAAAATTTTGGGGTTACCTCGGGTCTACTACCCTAGATGCGATACAAGAAATCCACATGTTAAACAGGAACTCCCTATCACTAAAAGAATAACTTCTATAAACAGGGTTAAAGTTTTTTTAAAGATTGCCCCAGGGTAATGTCAAGATCAAAATGTCACAAATATGGGTACCATAAGAAAGCTCTCATCACAAGGAAGCCAAATACTAAATATCAACATCCCATCTCTTAAGGTCTCCGTGTGGTACTTCCAGAAAGCTCTCAGCGTAAGGAAGTCACAAACAAAATATAAACACCTTATCACTAAACAACTAGCTTCTAGAAGCAAGGCATAAGCAAGAATTGGGGGTATTTTATTCATGAGATAAAATCACGTAACCACGCCCCTTTTTGGTGAATTACTTTTATTAAAGTTTAAATTCGAAAGAACATCTCAGTGTTCCGGATTATTTTTATACTATCCCCGTCTTTTTTCTAAAAGTACTGTATTAATGTTATCTTCCGTTATGAAAAAGTTTTTGTTGTGGGAATTTTAAAACATAGAAATTGTAGTTGAAACCAGTATGTAGAAGGATTTCCCGTCGCTGGAAAGCTTGGAATTACACATTTTCAATTCAATTTGGCCGCGAATTTTCTTGATTAAATTCAAAAGGAATCTATGCGAGTTATATTTCAGAGTCATATGCGGACAAATTTGCTACATATTTATCTATGATGTGTATTTTTCTGTCAAAGATAGCTCACTCGGCAGTTTTACAATGGCTTCTACAGTCAAAATGTAATGACTCCGCTTCGAATTTCAAACTTAATTGGCCGGAAATTTTCATTATTACCGTTAAGTATTTATGTATAGAATAGACGTAAACAATGTGTAGAATCTTTCTAGATGCGGACAAATATGTTCTGAAATGTATAATTAGATAATTTTGCAAAATTTCAATATCTCCCCTATGCATTTCAACTAACCATGGCCGACTAGCAAGAGTTACAAGATGGCCGCTATGCAAATTAGTAAATTACCCCTGATCCTGCCATGTGGCTAAAATTTATAAAAAAAAATTCCCTTAGGGCAACTTCAAGGTTAAGATGTCTACAAATATGGTACCACCAGAAACCTATCATCACAAGGAAGTCGTATACCAAAATCAGACACCTTACTACTTAATTTCTACATTCTAGAAACATTAATTAAAAAAAAAATGCCCCAAGGGCAAGTTCAAGGTCAACTTGAATGTCTAAAAGACATGGTGCCACCAGAAAGCTATTATAAGGAATTCATATACCGAAACTGAACACCTTACCACTAAATGTCAACATTCTAGAAACACTGCTAAAAGTTTTTGAATAATTGTTCCCAGAGAAAGTTCAAAGTCAAAATGTCTACAAATATGGTACCATTCGAAAGCTCTTATCATAAGAAAGTCACATACCAATACAAACACCCTACCACTAAAAGTCTACCTTCGGAAGCCGTTGAAGGTTACAGTTTATATAAAAAATTGCCCCCAGGGAAAGGTCAAGGTCAAAATTTCGACAGATATAGTACCGCTGGAAAACTCTCATCATAAAAAGTCACATACCAAATATGAACACCCTACCACTAAAGGCCTGCCTTCTACAGGCAAGATTAAACGTTTAAAAAAATGCAACCAGGGTCAAGGTCAAAATGTCTACAAATATGGTACAACAAGAACGCTCTCATCACAAGGAAGATACATACTAAATATCAACATCCCATCTCTTAAGGTCTCCGTTCTTGAGCTATAGGTATAAGTCAGTTTTAACACTCCTACAGATCAATACTAGATGGGTTGCATAATAGGAACAGGAGGGCAGCTAAAGTCATAGACAATGGGCAATAATGAGTGAATGGATATGTGACCTTTCTATCTCGAATGTCAAAACTTCTATTGACAAACCTATTATATCTGCCAGGAGAGCTACCGAATCTTCTATTTTAACCGCATTCACTATGATTTCTGTAAGAGGCAATTCTTATTTACATGTGAGTATCAATTGTCGAAGATATTATACCAATTCTAAAAGTTTTTGCATAAATAGAGTTTTCACCATTTGTTTATAAACTTTATAGTATGTGCATGCCGTACAGTTGCATGTCTCGATCATATTTGCGGTTTTTAGATAAATCAAGTGTTATAAAATAATAATAAAATAGTTAAAATGGACCTTCGAAAAAATAACACGACAATTTTCAGTTCTATGAAAATAACTTTTGGACAAAGTACAAAATACTTAATTCATTTTGTTTTCATGCATTTTACGACAATCACAAAGAAGAACTGTTTTGTTTACTTCACCACGTGAAAATGGACAGTTCCCAAAAGCCGGGTAAAATCAGTGACAGTGAGAAAATCGAAGCAGCAGAACAATATAAAAAAGATGGAAACGAGCAATACAAAAATAAAAATTACAGAGCTGCCATAGGGAAATATCACAGAGCAATAATTCAACTGAAAGCTGTAGGACAGAGCAAGAATGTTGGTGAAATTATGGAAAATTTCATGGGAAATTCGCCTGAGCAGAAAAAGTGTTCACCTGAAATCCTTGAAAAAACTAATTCACTCAAAAGAGACTGCTATAATAATTTAGCAGGTATGATTCATATGTGATCATGGTGATGGAACTTCCTGATCCTGTCCTTGCTTGTTACACATTAAATTTGTTAAAGAAGTTCTCGGTTTACATAGCAAGGCAACAAATGTTGCCTGTCTATCCGAACTTAATAGATATCCCCTTTAAGTAAAGATAATAACCCTAATAATCAAGTTCTGGGAACATATTTCAAACTCGGACAATAATTTAGTGGGTAAAATATACAGTAATATTCCCCAAAATAACAAATGGATTTCCTCAGTGACAAAAATTATGAATAATCTAGGTCTGAGCCACTTGAAGTCCAACCCTAACAATATAAAACAAAATATGGCCCTTATTCAGAGAAGAATTCTGGATCAGGCCATTCAAAACCAACAACAAAAATTGAATGAAAATAAAAAATTAGAATTTTACAATAATATTCATAAAGTTAATGCAAGAGCTCCTTATGTAGACATTTGCAAATATAAAGTAGATAGAGCTACACTTAGTAAATATAGGATAAGTGCCCACTCTCTTGCAATTGAGAGAGGAAGGTATAAAAGTATTCCCCAAAAAGACAGAACTTGTCTTAAATGTACTACCTCTAGAGTCGAAAATGAGGAACATTTCTTTATCCATTGCCNGGCATATGCTATCTACAGACAGGAACTGATCCAAAAATTGAATGGAAATAATTTAAAAATAAACTCCTTTACAAAATATAACCTGTATTTCATTTTAAACAGCAGTTCAATAATACTACGGTACTTAAGGCTTTAATTGAATACATTGATAAATGTCAATCTCTGCCAAATGTCACCGCTACTTCAGGAAATTAGTATTGCTAGAAGTAATTTAGTTTGTATGTATTTGTTTATGAGTTATGACCATTTATTGTAAATATGTTTACACTAATAAATATTGTCTATTGTATTGTAAATAAAAAGTTATAGTTATATAGTAGTTACCACAATAGAGATTCATGTTCGATAACTCTTCGAAATAAAAACTGTTTAATATGAGTTTGAATGAAAAGTTTTCTTTGACTAAACAGACTTCAGAAAAACAAACAATCGTATCTTAAACTTGAAAACAGTACATCCAGTATGTGTCTAAATTTCTCTTTTCTGCCTGAACTAATACAGAATGGCCTTTTTATCGTTTCTTTTATTTGTTCCTAGCTTTTGAGAAATAACAGTGATTTTTCACTCTTACTTGGTATTGGTTAACCCCCCATTCGCCATCTGTTGGCAAATAGATAGATTATGCAATAACTAATTTTTCTACCAATTTTCATGGGTATTCATTTATCTTTTTGAGAGTGATTAATTTTTATTGAAATATGGACTTATGCACTAACTGCACAGGTAAATCCATTATGTATCAAGAGTTGTCACACGTTGGTCGATTTTTCGCAATAATTTCCGAGTTAATTGATATTGCTATATATAGTTGACAGATCAGTTAGCTATAGAAAAGGGCAGGAGGACTCTGGATGAATGCTTGGATCAGTGATAAAATATCACCACACAGGACATCAGAAATTAGCACTAGGACTGGTACATTAAACTTGGTACTAGTTAGGTTAATTTGGTGCCAAGATACATGTACATGTAAATGAATCATAATGTAATAAAATCCCATTCTATTAATATATATGCCTCCATGGGCCAGTGATTTGTTTAATAAATTTTACTTACTTACTTACTATACAAATGTAGGTACAATGTAGTACAATGTACAATATATCAAAACATTTTCTCAATTGTAAAATGAACTCCTCAATCTATTGTCAATTACCTACTGGTAATAATTGAATACCCAAAGGAAAAAAAAATGTAGAGACCTAATGTATAGGCTAACTAGCCTCTCTGGTCCTGCTTGATTGTTGTGTTTCATTACTGACTTCCGGGTAGTATATATTCAGGTTAAACTCTCACACATTTCTGGACCAAAATCAACATTCAGACAAAATAAGGTTACTTTGACCTACATTGTATATTATTTGCTTGATTGACTAACATACAAATACATGTATCTAAGGTTTATATCCATTGTATATAGTTAGAATTTGTACATTGCAGATGCACACATTTTTTGTCTCACCCGCAGAAAGCGAGACATAGGCGTGCAAAGTATGACAGCAATGGCGGCGTAAACTCAGGTTATTATGTAGAAGCCTTTGATGTAGGAACTTTATATTTGGTCCATAGGTAGCTTACGGCAAACCCTAGCTGCTGGACCAAAAATCATGTGACCTTGACCCATATTTCGTGGTCAAGTGACCAGGTTAAGTTTTTTGCTTAAGTCTGTTTCTCAATAACTACAAGCTAGAAGTCAATGATATTTGGTATGGTTAGTACATGTCAATCTGCCATATGAATTTTGACCTTGACCTCAATTTCACATTCCCGTGACCAGGTTAAGTTTTTTTGCTTAAGTCTGTTCGCAATAACTACAAGCTATAGGTCAATGATATTTGGTATAAAGCTTGGTCTAGATTAGTACATGTCAATCTGCCATATGGCTTTTGACCTTGATCTCAATTTTATGGTCCACTCACTGAACAGGTTGAGTTTTTTTTTGCTTAAGTCTGTTTCTCAATTACTACAAGCTATAGATCAATGATATTTAGTATAAAGCTTGGTCTTGGTTAGTACATGTCAGTCTGCTATACGGCTTTTGACATTGACCATAATTTAACGGTCCAGTGACCAGGTTAAGTTTTTTGCTTAAGTGTGTTTCTAAATAACTACAAGTGATATGTCAATGATATTTGTTGTATAAAATAAAGAGTGCTGTGCAGCATTTAGTGTAAGCATAAATAAACAAACGAGTTTAAATTCTTGTCGAACTGTGATAAAATGTAAAACAAAAAATATATACACATATCAAAACATAAAAGATAAAAAACAAGCAGGCCAATCCCTACCTCTGTCTGCTTGTTTTTTAATCTTTCATGTTTTGATATATGCTTATATATTTTTTGTTTTACATTTTATCGCAGTTCCACAAGAATTTTAACTCGTTTGTTTATTTGGTGTATAGCTTGGTCTTGGTTAGTACATGTCAATCTGCCTAAGTCTGTTTCTCATTAACTACATGTACAAGCTATAGGTCAATGATATTTGGTATATATATAGCTTGGTCTTGGTTGGTACATGTCAGTCTGCCATATGGCTTTTGACCTTGACCTCAATTTTACAGTCCAGTGAACAGGTTGAGCTTTTTAGCTCACCTGGCCTAAAAGGCCATGTGAGCTTTTGCCATCACTATGCATCCGTTGTCTGTCTGTCTGTCAACAATTTCAAAAATCTTCTCCTCTGAAACCACTGGGCCAAATGTAACCAAACTTGGCCTGAATCATCATCAGGGTATGGCTTCTCAAACTGATGTTCAGTTTGTCCCTCTGTCGATCAACATGGCCGCCATTGCTAAAAATAGAATATAGGGGTAAATTGCAGTTTTTGGCTAATAACTTGAAAACTGTTACAGATATAAAAAAATCTGACGGTGCAAAAATGATCAGCATGATGAGATCTATCCACTGTGCAATTTTGAAGAAAATCTGAAACCCATCTCAGAGTTATAGCCCTTTTTCCGTTAAATTTTCAAAATTTTTGCATTTTTTATTTTTTATTTTAAAAAGTGTAACAGATAGAGGTCAAGTGTAAATTGCAAAAATGTTCAGCATATCAAGATCTACCCACCCTGAAATTTTGAATAAAATCCATAAACCCTTGTAGGAGTTATTGCCTTTTTTCACAGAATTTCTAAAATTTTCTTATTTTTCATACTATAGAAGATGAAGGTTAAGTATAAATTGATGAAATGTTTGCCATGCTGTGGCTACTTCAAAACTGATGTTGAAAATTGTTCCTTGACCGCCATTTTAAAAATGGCCGCCAAAAAAGGCGGGAAAATTCAGCATTGTCCGATTTCAATGAAATTTGGTTTCCAAATAGATATTGATGTTGCGACTTCAAAAC
>MJUU01000011.1:84559-102439 GCA_002080025.1 Modiolus philippinarum | reverse complement strand
ATATATATATATCTTTACATTAGGTTGTGTTACATCACATATGGACAGTGGTATATGTGCACAACCTTCTTAATTAATTTGTATCATTGCATCTGAGAGGGAGAATGTTTGTGTGGAATATACATTTTTTTTCCTGTGTCTAATTATTTTATTATGTGTGTGAACTTCATCAATACTTATTATTTATAACTATGTAGTATAGACTAAAGAGAGATAACTCTTAGACATGTTTGAACTTAGTTATCCATAGTTTTTTCTTGGATAATAGTCTTGATATGTTGATATTAACAAATAGTCAGTTAATGTTCCATAATCTGTTTGTGTCCAATTATTTTGTTTGTTTGTTCACTGTGTCGCCTCTGTAAGTAAAATCCACAAATGGGGCAATGAGGGGTTGTATCTCTGTGAAACGCAGTCTGTCCTTTTCTTAAACGTACAATAACATTTGATCAAATTGTGTATCATATAGTTAAAATTTATATTTTATCGATACTTAAAAATTTCTACTAAATTATAGATTTTTTGAGGCCAGGTCAATTATTATTAGGTTCATATGACTCAAAATTGTACATGACAAACTGATTTCTAGAGAATCTCCAAGCAGTAGATTGCATATTTGATAATTCATATGTATATAAACCTACTTTCTTTACATTATCAATTTAGACATGTGGTTTTCTGATATCTTTACTTAATATTTGTTAGAGGTTTCCCCAGCCAAAAAAAGCTCATTTGTATTTGAGGCGACATAGGTTTCCTACTACAAAAGTTTGATTTGTTTTTGTGTGCTCATAAATTTTTTAATTAAGGGGCTTTCTGGGAATGCAAATGATTCTGTTTTGACATTGTCTTTTTTAATCTTAGATTATGTTTCATCCGGTAGTTGCTGTGTTTCGGATTGGTGGGTGGGCAAAAATGAGATTGTACTTAAAAGAAAACATTAGATTACATTTATGTTATTTCATATTTAAGAATTGTTTGTTTCTTTCCCCACAGTGTAGCAACATTCACTCTCCATGTATTTCTTTGTTGAAAAGTCATTTTAAACTCACATTTATTTTTATTAGATAACATCCTTGAAGATAGTCTCCCTGAATTGCAGAGGTCTTTCATCTGATAAAGTAAAACGACATGACATCTTCGATCGTTGTCGGAATCTATATGATATTACAGTATTGATAGATACACACTGCAGTGAAAATAATGAAAAAATATGGTTAAATGAGTGGGGTTACAAAGGCCATTTTTGCTCACACTCCAGCACTAAGAGGGGAATTGCAATCTTATTTAAGAATAGTTTTGAAAATAAAGTCCACAATGAACTGAAAGACAGGGGAGGTAATTTCTTAATATTAGACATGTCTATCACTAATATAAGATTCTCCCTTGTGGCTGTTTATGGACCAAATGAGGATGATCCTACCTTTTATGAAACTCTTCTAGAAAATATATCAAAATTTGAGAATACATCAATCATAGCAGTTGGTGATTGGAATATAGTACAAGATTATATTAGCGACACAAAAAATTATAAACATGAGAACAACACAAGAGCTCAAAAAAAACTTAAAGGAATAATGTCAGTCTTGGATTTACAGGATATATGGAGACAGCAGAACCCAGGCGTACACCACTTTACATGGAGGGGCCCCCATGGTAAACTTAGTCGACTAGACTATTTTCTAATATCATCAGATATAGAGTCTTTTGTTTCAGGGTCTAACATTGGTATAAGTTATAGGTCTGATCATTGTCCTGTCATTTTAGAACTTAAATTGAATGATCAAGAGAGAGGTCGAGGTACTTGGAAATTCAATAACAGCATCCTCAGTGATCCAGTTTATGTAGAAAAGGTCAAGGCAGTTATTTCTGAGGTTATTTCTGAATATTCAATTCCATCAAGTGATGACACAGCTGATATTGAATTTTCAATTACACATCAGTTACTCTGGGAAACAATTAAAATGAAGATCAGGGGAATGACCATTTCATACACATCACATTTAAAAAGGGAAAGGGAGAAAGAGGAAAAATGATTAGAGGTTTCATTATTACAAAAGCAATCGGAGTATAACACATATTCTGATATAAAATATGAAGAAATTCAGGAAATTGAAAAACAACTGCAGGAAATTAGAGAAATTAAAATTCGGGGAATTATAGCAAGGGCAAAGGCAAAATGGAGGGCAGAGGGTGAGAAAAGTTCGAGATATTTTTGTAACTTAGAAAAACTCCATTACACTGAGAAATTAATTCCAAAACTTACTCTTGATGATAACTCAGAATTATATGATTTGAAAGATATTATTTCAGAGCAAGTCAAGTTCTATAAAACACTTTATAGTACTACTAACCCAAAATTAGATAATTCTTATGTTGAATTATTTTTTAATGAAAATAATCCCTTTGTGAAACTGTTAAATGAAGATCAGAAAGTTATGTGTGAAGGTCATTTAACATCCCAGGAATGTCTCAGTGCCTTAAAAAATATGAAAAATAATCGTTCACCTGGACTTGATGGTTTCACAGTCGAATTTTATAAATTTTTCTGGAATGATATACATATCTATCTAATACAAAGTATAAATGAGGGGTATGAAAAGGGGGAATTTTCAGTAAGTCAAAGACAAGGGGTAATTACATGTATACCAAAAGAAGATAAATTTAAAAACTATTTGAAAAATTGGAGACCCATCACTCTGTTGAATTGTGACATAAAAATTGGATCAGCTGTTATAGCTAATAGATTAAAGCCAATTCTTCATACTATTATAAGTGAAACACAAAAGGGATTTTTAGAGGGGTGTTACATTGGCGAGTGTACACAAACTATTTTAGACATTTTAGAAAGTACAGAGGAGGATGACATTCCTGGGTTGTTACTTATGTTAGACTTTGAAAAGGCTTTTGATTCAATTGAGTGGTCCTTTATTCAAAAAACGTTAGTATTTTATGGCTTTGGTGAAAACCTATGTAAATGGGTTAAAAGTTTTTATACAAACATTAGTAGTTGTATTCTAAACAATGGTCATTGCTCTGATTTCTTCATCTTAGAAAAGGGAGTTCGTCAAGGGGATCCGCTGTCCCCTTACCTATTCATCATTGTCCTTGAGCTGTTGAGTTGCGCTCTCAAAAATGATCCACAAATAGGAGGGATAAAAATTAATGAGTCGGAATTCTTATTAAGTCAATATGCGGATGATTCATCATTGACATTAGATACTGATCCGAATTCATTAAATCAAACCTTGTCTGTCTTAGATAAATTCTCTCAATGTGCTGGATTGAGAGTGAATTTGGATAAAACACAAGCTATTTGGATTGGCTCAAAATTTGGTAGTACAGATATTTTGTTCCCAGATAAAAAACTATACTGGAATCATACAGGAAAATTTAAACTTTTGGGAATTAAGTATGACTTAACAAAAAAAGACAAGACATTATGAAATTTTGTAGATAAAATTGAGTCAATTAAAAAACTGTTGAACAATTGGATTCATCGAGAACTAACATTTCTGGGTAAAGTAACAGTAATTAAAACTCTAGCATTACCAATTTTGATCCAACTTCTCACAGTACTACCAAATCCACCGGATTACATTTTTGATGATATACAAAGAATTTTTTTCAACTTTTTTTGGAACGGTAAACCGGATCGTATAAAAAGAAATGTTCTGATAAATGAATATGAGGAAGGGGGACTAAAAATTCCTCATGTCAAATCATTTTGTTACTCTTTGAAAATGTCATGGATCAATAAGTTGCTTGATCCATTAAATTTTTATCCATGGAAAATTTTGATCTTGAATAAATTAGAAAGATTTGGAGGTGAGAAGGTTTTTTTATTGAATAAAACTGGTATTCAAAAGGTTGCCTGTAGTTTGAATCCTTTTTGGAAAGATATTTTGTTAAATTGGTTAAAACTTAATGAGTTACACACTCAAGAGCAACCTGTTTTGAGTCAACCACTCTGGTTTAACAATAAGATTCAAATCAATCAAAAAATGTGCTTCATTCAGAGATGGTGTGAGAAAGATGTATTTTTTATAAATGATTTGGTAGATGATAATTGTCAATTTTTGAGTTTTGATCAGTTTAAACAAAAATTTAAAGTACAGAGTTCTTTCCTTGAATTCTATGGGATCATTAATTCAATTCCTAAGGAATGGAAGGAAAGGATTAAAAATGAAACCAAACCGACAACGATAGAAAATGAAATATTAAGTAAAATCAAATGTAATCCTAAATGTTGTAAATTATTTAAAAGTCTCTTTGTAAATTTTTTTGCAGAGGAACCTTTGAAAGCAAAAACTAAATGGGAAATTGACCTCAGTATGTCTGTTGACGACTGGGGATATATTTTTAACCTTCCACATATCGTTACAAAAAATAACAAACTGATAAAGTTACAGTTGAAGCTTTTGCATAGAATCACTGCAACAAACTCTTTTCTATATAAGTGTAAATTAAAAGAAACTGAACTTTGTAATTTTTGTGAAGAATCAAAGGAAACTATTCTACACCTATTTTGGTCCTGCAACATTGTTAAAAATATTTGGCTTTCATTAAGTGATTTTTTCAATTCAAAAGGTGTCAGATTTCCTTACAATCCAAGAGAGATAATTCTTGGTTGTGACTCTGAACATTTTGACATGGCTGTGGAAAACATTCTATTAATTGTTAAATTTTTCATATTCACCTGTAAACAAAAGAATGAAACACCAAAATTAAAGGGAGTGTTTGAAATAATAAAAAAAGAAATTAATATTGAAAAAAAGTCCAGTTGGTTGATCTCAAATGCAAAAAGGGAGCAAACAATTGAGAAATGAAGAGTTGTGTCTGCTGCACTTGGGGAAGAAAATACTTAATTATACTTTATACTTGTTATATAATATATATACATATCTTCTTTGTTCATACTTATGCTGATGTTTTCAAAAAATAAAAGAAAGTTACAGAAAAAAAAAAGGTATTTTTAGCCCCAAAAATCTAGGGTCGGTAGGGTTACCGGAAACAGATTTTTTTTATTCTGCCTAAATAAAACGTTGATGTCAGCAAAATTTAAAACTGTATATACACCTTGCATAAAAAGATATAAATGTTTGTATGTGATGTGTGTGTAGATAAGACCTACTTCTAATTACTGGGCCTTTTAATGGGTTTCTTGATTATAAGGGTATATATATAATCTTTCTTGTTAATTATATTACCATATTTATTTTGTGAAAATTCACTAAAATTACTTTACTCTCCCCTTTTTATTTATAACATGTGCAAAAAGATAATGATTACTTGATTTCTTGGTATCCAGATAAGGAGCCTAAGTACTCTTGTCATCCAGTTTGAAAAATACAACTTTTGAAGAAATAATACAAAAAAGTTTCATGTTTTTTTTTAACTATTTCTTACCCTTTCTTCATTTTTAACTGTACAATAAATTTCTGTCTGAACTGTAGGTTGGCCTTTACTGTCATATACTTGTCTAGACAATACCTGGTCAAAATTAAATTAAAAACAATATATATATATATATAAATCCTGTATCTTTATCATTAATAAACCAACAATTTTATGTATTAATTAATTAAAAATGATTAATTTACCATTAATGTATTCCATAAAAACCAACACTATGAAGAAATTTGGGGACATTCACTTCTTGTGGTAGCACATTAAATATGATCTCATATCTTACAGCATGGTCTCAATATGACTGACAGTGTGTCCAAATCAGGTGTGGATTTAGGAGGTGGCATGAGGGGTATTGGCCTTCCCTAAAACAAGAAAAAATATATAATTTTAGGGTAAAAATGGTGTTTTTGCCAAAAAATTGTAAAATTTGCGTTTTTTTCACTTGTGCTCTCTCTAACTTCAAATCCTGGATCTGTCCCTACATTTTATAACCAGTGCCTATCTAAACATTTTGCAAGTTAAAAAATGTGCATAATATATATGTACAATTGTTGATGCTTAAAGAGGTCTTCTCACGACAATGGAATATAGGCCTTATCAAACTGGTTAACTGAGTCCAATACCGAGGTTAACCAATCCTTGACCAGGTCAGTTTAGTCAGGACTAGACTGAAATTACAAGTCAATAAATGCTCTATTAAATGAAAAAAAGGAATTTTGCTCTTGAAATGTTGTCTGTGGTTTGTAAAAGTCAAAACTCAACTTACTCAAGTACATCTCACATGAGACTTATATTACTCATTCTGAGGTACAAGGAAAAATGGTGTTTTGGCCAATCAAGAAAAAGTAAAATTCTTACTCATTTAATAAAGCAGATTCACTTCCTAATTCACCAGTTTTTGTTTAATATTGTTTTTTTCTTTCCACATGTTGATTTATAAAAACACTTTCTAATATTTCTAACTATGTAAACTTACCTTTGAAACGGTTGGAGACTTGGCCAGAGACTCAAAATATTTTGACTGTAACAAAAAAAGGAAATGATCATTTTCAGCATTTACTTTTCTGTACAAACACTTAACTATAAATGTTTTAAATGAGACTTCTGAAATTAAATACATTTCTATTTATTCATACGTTGTCATGACATCTATGTTTGCCATTTTTTCTTATTTTTATTTGTTCAGTCAACATGGTCAATGCATATTAATTACCGTAAGTTGGAATGTGTTGAAACTTCATGTACATTTTACACTCTGGAGCATGTAAAAATAAATTGATGAAACTCCAGCTGGATGGAATTCACCTGTTATTTGAGGAATGTTGAACGCTTTGTCATGGGATCAATGTTTATTTGTTGTCCATTGTTTATTTGTGTTGGAAGTAGCAGTGCCTTCAGCACAACAATTTTATCAAGTTTTTCATACAATTTGTGCCTGCAGCACACCGTTTACTTCAATAATCATTTATTTGTATATGCCTGCCTGCCTCATGTTTGAAAATACAGGCCAGTTTTCTGTATGGTGATGCGGTTGTGCCTTTAGCTTGATTAGTGTTTCCTGCAGATTTTGGCGTCAGTGAGGCCCTGCTGTTTTTTATTGACGCCCTGCCCTTTTTTATTTTCATTTTTGGCGCCCTGTCCTTTTTCAATTTCTGTGCCTTGACGCCCTGCCGTAAATTAACTGAGACTTTTTTATCTCTTGAAAATCGTCAAAAATTGAAGTATGATGTTCCTTTCCTTTGTCAGTTTATTCTTTTTGTTCAAAATAATACTTTAATTACGCCTGTCATACTAATTAAAGGATTCAGTCTTAAACAAACACCGTTGGCACTTTTGTTTACCTGACTTATAAATTATCACCTGTCAATCAGAGATAAAGGTGTCAAACCACAAATTCAGCCAATCAGAGCTTAGAACATATAAGATACAGTTCTTTTAGAATCTAAATATAACTTTGAATTCTTGCACCTTTAAAAATAAATGTCGGAATGAAATAAATGATACACCTGTTTGAACATTGATGTATCAGGCTTATTTTCAGACAAAGGTTAATTGACTAGAATGATCCTTTGAATACTTATCATAGGGGTTTTCCGGTATACTATGAATGTGTAATGTTTTGGCCGCAATCGTGTATATTTATAGATAGGGTTTTTCCAACCTTCGGAACTCTCTTGGAAGGCTTTAAAGGTATGCTGAAATTTTGATATGATGTTGACGAGATATGCACCTTTCGGAAAATATATGGTTTCATATAGGTTAAACTTAAGATAAATTGTCCAGACAGATTTGAATATGGGGAAATTCAGTTGAAAATGTTAAAGAAAGGAATTGGTGGTTTGTAACCTAAATTCATGCTAACCTGTATGACAATGTTATGTCAATCTTCCATAATCATTATTCTTTTGAGACTTCAAATCTTTCTTTCATTAAAATTTTCTTAAAAACTCTCTGTTTGACGCATGAAAAAAATGAAATTTTTTTTTTGCAGATCACGTTTTTTGAGAGTTTAGTTATTTCCCTTTAAAATTTGTCTTTAAATTCGGGAATTTTATTTTTCAGAATTTTATTTACACTGACATTTGTATTGATCAATTAAAGGAAAAATAATTTGGTTTAAGATTTAAAAGCATAAAAAAGTTTTTAAGCATTATTTGTTTGTTACTTTGCAAAACAATTTTTATAATATTAGGAAAACATGGTAAGTTTGGCTCCAAGACAAAACAGCACTTGATTCTCTTCTAAACACTGTTGATCAAACATCATGCCAACACACTCACAATGCAGATAATGCTGTTGTGGAGTGGTATAACATCGAGGACAAGGGTCTAGGACAATTGCCCCCGGACAACTGCCCCCTGGACAATTGCCCCCTGACAATTGTCCCCCAGACAATTGCCCCCCAGGACAATTGCCCCCGAGGATAATCCCCCCCATAGTATACTAAATAATATTTCAATTTTGACAAATTATAATCAATTTAATCATATTTTCATAAATTTTTATCAATTGAGTCATACTTCATTTTGTGCAAGAAATGACATTGATACCAATCTATATATATAAATATGGTGTGTTTGTGTATTTTATGAACTGGAATTAGTGCTTTCACAATATGCAGTACTTGTAATGATAAATTGTTGTTTTTCACTAATGTATGTAATAATATAGTGCTTTCAAAATATGCAGTACATGTAATGATTAATTGTTGTTTTTCACTAATGTATGCAATGTTATAGTGCTTTATATTATTATATTATTGATAAAAACAATAAAATATGATATTGTTTCCAGTGTTTTTTTCTCTTTTAATAACTCTTAATAGATATGAGTCTTTTAGAGACAATACAACATGAAGACAAATTGTGAGAACAAACCAGCCCTACAATATACATATTGTCCAATTTACAAAAAAAAAAAATATTTCAAAGTATAACCAGAGAAAAAACAAAAACAAAACACATAGAATATGTTGAACATTGAAATTTATTCTGCTTTTTTTAACTGTAGTGTCCGTGCTCTAGGCACCTTACATTAAATAACATCTGTATAGTTACATGCTTTATTACTAACTAACACATATATATAGTTAACAAACATTGTGTATATAGAACCGTGGGAAACATAGTTTAGCATCTGTTATAGAGATTAACTGATAAGCTTTAGATAAGAAATATATGTATACTTTAGCAATCAAATACTACATTTCCTCCTTTCCTTGGATTTAAAATTAGATAGATTATTGATAAGCCAAACAAATCGATTAAAGAAATTAACTGTCAAAATTACTGTCAAATCACTGATATGAAAACTAATAAATCCCTACTAATGAAACTAAAATATTTACAGTCTATATAAATGGAAGCACCTAAACTAATTATGAGTACATAACGAAGTCTTTGAAATGTCCTGGTAATTTTCGTTCAGGCTGCGGTCTTATTTTCACATCTTGTTCATTAATTTCGCTCTCGGATTGTTCTTGTTGTGTCTCTAAATCATTTTCATCGTTATAGTCACCTTCAACTTCAGTGTTTATCGGTTCATTTAACCTTTTCACAAATGAACTGTTTCTTTGACATATTGTTCCTTCACTGTTTTCTAACGTAACTTTTGATCCATCTTTCTTTAATACACGGTACGGGTTTTTCTCAAATGTTGTAGACAGTTTGTTTGTTTTCGGTTGCTTTTGTAAAACTATATCACCAACTTCAATGTCAGATTGTTTCGTATGTCTATAATTGTCTGCATATACTTTCCCCTTTTCCTTTAATCTAGTGTCTCTTTCTCTAGTTTCAAAATCAAGATTTAATTCAGGTTCAATCACTTGCGGTAGTTTTGTTCTTATCTGTCTGTTGTATAATAATTCGGCTGGACTTTTGCTAGTGGTACTATGCAGAGTACTACGGTATGCCAATAAAAATCTAGGAATTTCAGTCTTCCAACACTTGTTTTCTGCATGCGCTGTTCTAAATGCTTTTAACAATGTCCGGTTTTGCCGTTCAACTTCACCATTGGCTTGTGGCCAATACGGAGTGCTTGAGTTGATGGTCTTCCAACATTTAGATTTTATCTGCACTGAAGAGACATAAGTTGTCGAAATGCGCATATGCAGAATTTGAATTCACAGAAACTTCGGTATTTAGTTATCCATTATCAGATAAATATTGTTCGAAGTCTCTAGACGTGAACTGTGGTCCATGGTCTGTTTTAATAGAAATTGGCAATCCATGGTGCGCAAACATAACATCTAGTGATCGAATAATCTTCTCGGTAGTTACGGACTTCAACACTGCTACTTCCTGCCACCTTGAATAATAATCCACTACAACGAATACATATTCTCCTGTGGGAAACGGTCCCATTAAGTCGGCACATAAGTCTTGCCATGGTCCATCCGGTAACTCTGTCCTAATAACTGGCTCTTGTTTCGGCACAGGTCCTACTAGTTGGCACGCTCTACATGATTTAACTAAATGTTCAACTTCACTGTTCATCCCTGGCCACCATACTTTTTCTCGCAATCTAAGTTTTGTCTTCACTATGCCTTGATGGCCTTCATGTGCTAAATTGAGTGTCTGTTTTCTCAGTTTATCCGGTATTGCANCTGACTAAAAAGGCTGTTTTGGGATGTACAATATCAACATTTGACAAGGATGTTTAGGATATACAATTTTACCGTGTGGAATCGTGTTTTTGGTATGTCAAATATCACCATGTGACAAGGATGTCTTGGGATATACAATATCACCATCTGAGAAGGATGTTTGGGATGTGCAATGCCACTTCAGACAAGGATGATTAGGGATGTTTTGCGATGTACAATATCACCACCTTACGAGGATGTTTTGGGATGTACGATATCATCTTGTGACAAGGATATTTTGGAATCTACAATAACACCAACTGACAATGATGTTTTTTTATTTTCAATATCACCATCTGACAATAGTGTTTTGGCGATTTACGATATCACAACCTGACAATGATGTTTTAGTATGTACAACATCACCAAGTGACAATGATGTTTACAGATGTACAATATCAGCAAGAGACAAAGATGTTTTCGGATGTATTATTTCACGATTTGACAAGGATGTTTTTGGATGTAAAATATCACCACCTGGCAAGGGTGTTTTGGGATGTACAATTTAACCATCTGACAAAGATTTTTAGGATTTACAATATCACACCTGACAAGGATGTTTTCGGATGTAAAATATCACCATGTAGCAAGGATATTTTTGGGTGTACAATATCACAACCTAACAAGGGTGTTTTGGGATGTCCAATATCATCACTTGACAAAGATGTATTGGGATTTAAATATCACCACATGACAAGGATATTTGTGGGTGTACAATTACGCCAACTGACAAGGCTATTTAAAGATGTACAAATAACCACCTAACAAGGATATTTTGGGATATTCAATATCACCTCCTGATAAGGATATTTTTGAATTAACAATATCACCACCTGACAAGAATATTTTGGGATGTACAATCTCACAAGGGTGTTTTGTCGATGCACGATATCACAATCTGTCAATAGTGTTTTGGTATATAAAATATTACCACCTGACAAGGATGTTCAAGGATGTACAATATCACCACCTGGCAAGGATGTTTTGGGATTTACAATACCACCATATGATAAGGATATTTTGGGATGTACTGTATCACCATCTAACAAGGATGATTTTAGATGTACAATATCACCACCTGAATAGGGTGTTTTGGGAATGCAAAACCAACACCTGACAATGATGTTTTTGAATGTGCGATTTCACAACCTGACAATGATGTTTTGTGATGTACAATATCACCACCTGACAAGGGTGTTTTGGGATGCACAATACCACCATCTGACAAGGGTGTTTTGGGATGTACACTATCATCACCTGACAAGGGTGTTTTGGGATGTACAATATCACCACCTGACAAGGGTGTTTTGGGATGTACAATACCACTATCTGACAAGGGTGTTTTGGGATGTACAATATCATCACCTGAAAAGGGTGTTTTGGGATGTGCAATACCACTATCTGACAAGGTTGTTTTGGGATGTACAATACCAAAAACTGACAAGGATGTTTTGGATGTACAATACCATTATCTGACAAGGTTGTATTTGGATGTACAATTTCATCACCTGACAAGGGTGTTTTGGGATGTACAATATCATTACATGATAAGGGTGTTTTGGGATGAACAATATCATCACCGCATATGCAGAATTAAAATTCACAGTAACTTCGGTATTTTGTTATCTGACAAGGATGTTTTGGGATGTACAATACCACCATCTGACAAAGATGTTTTGGGATATACAATATCCCCAACTGACATTGGTGTTTTGGAATGTACATTACCACCACCCGACAATGGTGTTTTTGGATGTACAATACCACCATCTGACAAGGGTGTTTTTGGATGTACAATACCACCATCTGACAAAGGTGTTTGTGAATGTACAATACCACCATCTGACAAGGGTGTTTTGGGATGTACATTACCACTATCTGACAAAGGTGTTTTGGAATGTACAATATCCCCACCTGACAATGGTGTTTTGGGATGTACATAACCACCATCTGACAAGGGTGTTTTGTGGTTGTACAATACCACTAACTGACAAGGGTGTTTTTGGATGTACAATGTCCCCACCTGACAATGGTGTTTTGGAATGTACAATACCTCCATCTGACAAGGGTGTTTTGGAATGTACAATATCACCACCTGACAATGATGTTTTGGGATGTACAATACCACCATATGATAAGGATGTTTTGGGATGTACTGTATTATCATCTAACAAGGATGTTTTTAGATGTACAATACCACCACCTGAATAGGATGTTTTGGGAATGCTAAACCAACACCTGACAATGATGTTTTTGGATGTGCAATTTCACCACCTGACAAGGATGTTTTGTGATGTATAATATCACAACCTGACAAGGGTGTTTTGGGATGTACAAAACCACCACCTGACAAGAATGTTTTGGAATGTACAATATCACCATCTGACAAGGATGTTTTGGAATGTACAATATCATCACCTGACAAAANGTGCTTTTATCAAGTTTTTCATACAATTTGTGCCTGCAGCACACCGTTTACTTCAATAATCATTTATTTGTATATGCCTGCCTGCCTCATGTTTGAAAATACAGGCCAGTTTTCTGTATGGTGATGCGGTTGTGCCTTCGGCTTGGTTAGTGTTTCCTGCAGATTTTGGCGTGCAGTGAGGCCCTGCTGTTTTTTATTGACGCCCTGCCCTTTTTTATTTTCATTTTTAGCGCCCTGCCCTTTTTCAATTTCTGTGCCTTGGCGCCCTGCCGTAAATTAACTGAGACTTTTTTATCTCTTGAAAATCGTCAAAAATTGAAGCATGATGTTCCTTTCATTTGTCAGTTTATTCTTTTTGTTCAAAATAATACTTTAATTACGCCTGTCGTACTTATTAAAGGATTAGTTCAGTCTTAAACACCGTCTGCACTTTTGTTTACCTGACTTATAAACAAACAGAGATAAAGGTGTCAAACCACCAATTCAGCCAATCAGAGCTTAGAACATATAAGAATATAGTTCTTTTAGAATCTAAATATAACTTTGAATTCTTGCACCTTTAAAAATAAATGTCCGAATGAAATAAATGATACACCTGTTTGAACATTGATGTATCAGGCTTATTTTAAGACCAAGGTTAATTGACTAGAATGATCCTTTGAATACTTATCATTGGGGTTTTCCGGTATACTATGAATGTGTAATGTTTTGACCGCAATCGTGTATATTTATAGATAGGGTTTTTCCAACCTTGGGAACTCTCTTGGAAGGCTTTAAAGGTATGCTGAAATTTTGATATGATGTTGACAAGATATGCACCTTTCGGAAAATATATGGTTTCATACAGGTTAAACTTAAGATAAATTGTCCAGACAGATTTGAATATGGGGAAATTCAGTTGAAAATGTTAAAGAAAGGAATTGGTGGTTTGTAACCTAAATTCATGCTAACCTGTATGACAATGTTATGTCAATCTCCCATAATCATTATTCTTTTGAGACTTCAAATCTTTCTTTCATTAAAATTTTCTTAAAAACTCTCTGTTTGATGCAATGAAAAAATGAAATTTTTTTTTTGCAGATCACGTTTTTTGAGAGTTTAGTCATTTCCCTTTAAAATTTGTCTTTAAATTCAGGAATTTTATTTTTCAGAATTTTATTTACACTGACATTTGTATTGATCAATTAAAGGAAAAATAATTTGGTTTAAGATTTAAAAGCATAAAAACGTTTTGAAGCATTATTTGTTTGTTACTTTGCAAAACAATTATTATAATATTAGGAAAACATAGTAAGTTTGGCTCCAAGACAAAACAGCACTTGATTCTCTTCTAAACACTGTTGATCAAACATCATGCTAACACACTCACTATGCAGATAATGCTGTTGTGGAGTGGTATAACATCGAGGACAAACAATCTGAAACAATGTAGCACCGTCAATGGCGCTAACTGACCTTTGAAAAGGTTACAATTTTAAAAATGTCTATAAGTCAGTCATTTAGTATCAGCAGGGGGTCCATATACACATCTTTTTAACATGCTGCAGGTGTATTGTACTGTACTGTGCTTTCTTTATTATTGCAGACATCATCTGTATGTTTATTAAGTAAATATATAATTTTGTTTACTTCATTGCAAAAATGGGCATTCACTATAAAGGTGTGCTAAAGGTGTAATTGATCACGCTTTATGTGCCCTAAAGGGAGAAAAATTACCCTTCCCTATTCAAAAGCTGCAGGAAACACATTTGAAATATACTAAATTTTTAATACAATTTATATTATCATATCAGGGTCTTTGCATTTTAAAAATATTGGTTTCGGGAAAAACTTGATGCAGGAATATTTTGACCCTTCCTTCAGGTATGCTAGTTTATCTTTTTTATGGTAGTTGACATAGAATGGGGAATGACAGCATAGCAGTACTTCACTTTCATGTGTCATTCATTATTCAGATTTATATTTATCTAGATTAAATATCAACAAACAAGTTTACAACAAAACTAAAAATAAATCATACTCTCATCAGTACAGTCCTAATTTTAAGGGACGTTTCCGACCTACCAAATAACCATAAACATCTGATGGGTTGTCATAAAACATAGAATTCATTATTTCTTCAATTTTCTTTGGAACTCCATTCTCGTTGTAATATTTCACTGCCCTCTGTTTGGCTTCGTACAACTCTCTTTTTTCTCGAGTCGTCGACATGTCTACAATATCTTTCTGTTATTGTGAAACTATGTAACTGCTTTTGTTATCCCCTCAAAAGAATTATGAAAGAAAATATAAAAAAATCGTTTGGTGTTTAACTAGTTGGCCTCCATCTTGAAGGTTGTCAAGGAATTTTTCTATTTTATTAGTTTCGAATATTTAATTTTGGAATGAATATCGCTAAAAAGGTTGACATAATCCAGCTATTTCAATAGTAATATTTTTCTCATATTTCTTTCAAACAGATATAACAATTGGCTCTTTAGTTATCGATTTTACGAAACAATCAAAGACAAGTGCTTGCAACGACCAAATACCACAAATTACAAACTGAAAATGAAGTACTACAACGTACTTCAGGAGTACGCCGAGGGTGGGAATTACGGAAAAAGAAGAAGAAGACTTCTCTCTATATATAGTTGGTTTGTTTTTCTATCAGTCTATCTGTGTGATGTTTCTATTTTCAATCTGTATGTTGTTTAGCAGCTTCTGAATTTATGCTATTTCTTTTTATGAATGAATTGCTCATGTTGACCTGGGGTCAATCGGCGCAAATTGCGTCACTTAACATTGTGACATTGAAGATTGTATATTGTGACGTCAAAATTTTACGGAAAAATTCACCATCTGGAAACTCGTCTGTACTGCAAGACAACAACAATTTTTTGCTTTTTGGGATGACCAAGGACGTATAATAAGTCCTTCGGGTGACAAGGATGTTTTTGCTTGAATATACCACTCCTGACAATTTTGTTTTTGGCTGTACATTATCAACATCCGATAAGTATGTTTTTTGGATGTACAATATCACCATTTGACAAGTGTGTTTTGATGTACAATACCACTGTAATGACTGTTTGACAAGTATGATTCGGGATCTGCAATATCACCATTTACAAGGGTGTTTTGATATGTACTACTTCACCACCTTACAAGGGTGTGTTAGGATGTACAACATCACCCTTTGACAAAGGTGTTGGATGTACAGTATCACCATTTGACGGTGTTTTTTAATACAATATCACCATGTGACAAGGTTGTTTTGGGGATATATAATATCACCATTTTATAAGGATGTTTTGGGGCGTACAATAGCACCATGTGTGATGTACAATATCATGCACCATGTGATAAGAATGTTTGATATGTACGATAAATATGACATAGATGTTTTGGGATGTTCAATATCACCGTTTGACAAGGGTATTCTGAGATATACAATACCACCATTTGACAAGGGTGTTCTGAGATATACAATACCACCATTTGACAATGGTGTTATTGGATGTATAATATCATCATGTGACAACGGTGTATAGTGATGTACAATATCACCATGGGACAAGAGTGTTTTTAGATGTACAATATCACCAACTGACAAGGTTGTTTTGTGTATACATTATCACCATATGACAAGGATATTTGGGGATGTGAAATATCACTGACTAAAAAGGCTGTTTTGGGATGTACAATATCAACATTTGACAAGGATGTTTAGGATATACAATTTTACCGTGTGGAATCGTGTTTTTGGTATGTCAAATATCACCATGTGACAAGGATGTCTTGGGATATACAATATCACCATCTGAGAAGGATGTTTGGGATGTGCAATGCCAGGGATGTTTTGCGATGTACAATATCATCACCCTACGAGGATGTTTTGGGATGTACAATATCATCTTGTGACAAGGATATTTTGGAATCTACAATACCACCAACTGACAATGATGTTTTTTATTTTCAATATCACCATCTGACAATAGTGTTTTGGCGATTTACGATATTACAACCTGACAATGATGTTTTAGTATGTACAATATCACCAAGTGACAATGATGTTTAGAGATGTACAATATAAGCAAGAGACAAAGATGTTTTCGGATGTATTATTTCACGATTTGAGAAGGATGTTTTTGGATGTAAAATATCACCACCTGGCAAGGGTGTTTTGGGATGTACAATTTCACCATCTGACAAAGATTTTTAGGATGTACAATATCACACCTGACAAGGATGTTTTCGGATGTAAAATATCACCATGTAGCAAGGATATTTTTGGGTGTACAATATCACAACCTAACAAGGGTGTTTTGGGATGTCCAATATCATCACCTGACAAAGATGTTGGGATTTAAATATCACCACATGACAAGGATATTTATGGGTGTACAATTACGCCACCTGACAAGGCTATTAAAAGATGTACAATATAACCACCTGACAAGGATGTTTTGGGATTACAATATCATCACTTGACTAGGATATTTTGGGATATACAATATCACCTCCTGATAAGGATGTTTTGGAATTGACAAAATCACCACCTGACAAGAATGTTTTGGGATGTACAATATCACCATCTCACAAGGGTGTTTTGTCGATGCACGATATCACAATCTGTCAATAGTGTTTTGGTATATAAAATATTACCACCTGACAAGGATGTTCAAGGATGTACAATATCACCACCTGGCAAGGATGTTTTGGGATTTACAATACCACCATAAGATAAGGATATTTTGGGATGTACTTTATCACCATCTAACAAGGATGTTTTTAGATATACAAGTACAATATCACCACCTGAATTGGGTGTTTTTGGAATGCAAAACCAACACCTGACAATGATGTTTTTGAATGTGCGATTTCACAACCTGACAATGATGTTTTGTGATGTACA
>MJUU01000011.1:51114-62582 GCA_002080025.1 Modiolus philippinarum | reverse complement strand
GATGGTGCTCTAGATTTGGCAAGAGTTAATGACACACCTACTCCCTGAGCTTTAGAATTCAGGTAATGTACTTACTTGAACGTGGATGGTGCTCTAGATTTGGCAAGAGTTAATAACACACCTACTCCCTGAGCTTTAGAATTCAGGTAATGTACTGGATGAGTATGTTGGAAAAATCCCTGCAAAACAAAATGTCAACAATATTCATTAAATAATACCTTTAGTACTTTAATATTCTTCATCTGTTTAAATTACAAAAGAGACTTTACTCAAAGAGTATGTGCTATGATTACAATATTTATTTTCAAGTTACTCTTTTTTTCTAACCATAACATCAAACAACTCACTTTACTCACTCTATGAGAGTTGGGATATTTAATATGTTGATCTGATTTTATTTAATATGTATATTTAACAAATTTTAATTAATATTAGCATACAAGGACCCTAATAGAATTAAGCATGCAGGCTTTCATGGGCTATCCTTTGAATGCTATCAGCTTACTCTGTATTAGGCATATTTCATAATTGTGATAATTTGCTTAATATATTTTTAACTGCACTGGTAATTGTAATACAATTCCAAAGTGAATTTTGCCTTTCTATACAAAATATAATAACTTCAATGGTAGTCTGTTTTTTAGTAGTTTTAAGTTTCCTGAATTTTTATTACTGATCTGTTATTTTGATATATCTACGAAGTTTAACCTCAGAAATAAAATAGCTTACTTGTTCTATAAGAGTCAGTTGTTCAGCTAACTTCTGTGGTGTATAATCTATGAGTGTAAAGTTATCTGTTCTTCGTGACAGCTTTAAGTCCATATCTATACTATCACGACGATGTGTTTTTACTGGCCCTGGCTTAACATGAGGTAGCACCGACTTCCCTGATTTTGACCTAACTACAGATTTTAATGTATCCCACTGAAATTTAAAATAAAATACAGTGTTAATCAAAATTTGATAAATGTGTAGACAGAGTAACCAATTTTCATGGATATGAATGGGTATGAAGATAACACTTTGCTGGAGTACGGTAGACAGCCCGCTTTGTACTACTTGGTGTTTCTGTCCTACTGTGAACCGTCTTCAGACGCATATGAATTGTGATAAATTGAGCTCTTGTATTTATACGCCGAGGTGACCAGTTAACAAGTCAGATGGTGTATCAACCTGTTAACCAGTACTTTAACCTGTTAACCAGCATTTTAACCCATTAATCAGTATTTTAACCTGTTAACCAGTATTTTAATCTGTTTATTAGTATTTTAACCTGTTAATCAGTATTTTAACCTGTTAACCAGTATTTTAACCTGTTAATCAGTATTTTAACCTGTTAACCAGTATTTTAACCTGTTAATCAGTATTTTAACCCATTAATCAGTATTTTAACCTGTGAACCAGTATTTTAATCTGTTCACAAGTATTCAAACCTGTTAACCAGCTTTTTAACCTGTTAACCAGTATTTTAATCTGTTCACAAGTAATCAAACCTGTTAACCAGTATTGTTAACCAGCATTATAACATGCAAACCAGTATGTTAACCTGTTAACCAGTATATTAACCTGTTAACCAGCATTTTAACCAGTGTATTCACCTGTTAACTCATATTTTTACCGGTTAATCAGTATTTCAATTGGTTAACCTATATTATAACCAGTGATTTAATTGTTGACAATGTAGTAAGGGCTTTTTAAAAATGCAGATAAAATCATGTTGTGGAGACCAAGTCTAGATATCTACGGTTATATTGTAACAAATCATATCATAAATCTTCAATTCAACACAATCTTGAGGAAATGTCTTTTGTGATCTTTAAATGCATTATGTGTCCTGAACAAGACCATTAATATTCCATGTCAACATAGGAGACTAAATCATAGGCAAAGTATCAAAACAATCCTATTAATAAAGAAGTATTTTCTTGGTCTTTTGATACACATCATTACCAATGAAACATGAATTGTGAAAATGGCTATCTATCAGAATTGAAATCAAATTGTCTTAATTTTTTTTTCAATTGGAAAAGAAATACAACGCCAATAAAAATGTGGTTCCTTAACTTCATCTTTTACTGAAAGAAATTAATTGTCAAAATGGTCGTCTGTAGAAATGAAACTTACATTAACTTTTGGTTTGTTATTTAAGGTAGTTTGAGCCTAATAAAAAATTTCAGACAGATCTTTTTTATTTTAAGATATTTTGTAAGTCTTAACTCATATGTTCCAAAAATAAAAATGATATGTCACCAATCATCTTTTCCGTTATCAGGCTTTGAAAATCAGGCCGAATTCAGTATTTTTCAGCAATATTTACAAAGAATATATAGGGAACTGTGAGAACTTGCTTATTGTTTAGCTTTCATTTGAAAAAAATATCAAATAGATTCCTTTTATTTTTTTATATTTGAAAGATATATACTTCAGCTATCTGTTGAGCTGAAAATGTTTGATTAAGAGAGATATTTTTGGGAAAAGGGAGCTAATTCACGGGAAAGTGTATATCAATCTATTATGACGTCACAATGAAAAGGCCAATAAAGGAATATTCCAGTTGAAAATCAAGTCAATTCCACCTCCGACTCGTGTTTGGGAATATGTACCAATCGAATAAATTAGTATGTAGAAATTTCATGTTTATTTAACTATATATCAATCACCAGTACACATATTCAAATTTTGTATAATATCAAAAAAGCAAATCATATCAAAACAGTACAGAAAATGAATGTCACCATAGGAAAAAAAATTAGTAGAAATGTTATTTTTATTTTACTAGAAATAACTACAGGTCCAACATAAAAGCTGACATTTATCTGACAAATTTAGTAAAATGTGAAAATTCTGTTGACACAGAAACCAATATATATATATATATAAAATGTGAAGTGTTATAGTTAAAGTGAAACATGAACATTTAATGTATTATAAAGTTTGAACAGAGGAACTATAATTGATTTTATTTAAATGACCTGTTAGTGTAACCTTCTACATGCAAATTACCTGAAATCCTTCCGTGTCCTGAATATAAAATGAACTATTTTAAACTTGTACAAATATACTCTGTGTATTGATTTGTACACACCTTGTTTATGTACATTATGGTTTATTGGTATATCGTACATCTGTACCCTGTTGATTCATTGTTCACATACTGAATATGTATACAGCAGTTTACAATATTACCATACAAGGGCTATATCAAATACTAGTCAAAACTGTTCATTTATATAAATTAAACAAATTTTTCTTACATCTTAAAGAGAAAAAGTGACAAATCTTTCAATCTATGACAAGTTTATGCATGAAAATGGCAAGTGATAAGTGATCTGAAACAGGCAGCTTTCATAAATCTCAGAAACAGACAGTCTGCAAAAATAAGATTTCATTGCTTTTGAATAAATAACTGTCTTATTTTTATCTTGTGCCACTGTAATACTGTTTACCTTTTTTGGCATTCCTGGATTATATACATGTATGTTATCATCTGTAGCCCCTGAGATAAGATCTATATTTTGACCTATCAAACAGCTGTTTAGTAAATCTTGTAACGATGGTTCTTCATACTCTGATGATGGTTTAATGCCCTGAAAAAGATGTCATCACATTTGAATTCCTTTTAATATGGTATTCAAAACAAAAAATTGCAACTCTTTGGCAAGCCAAGGATATCCACACTCAACAACAGAAAGTACATGTCCAACAGAATTGACAATAAGAATGCCTTACAACTAATCATATACATGTATATACTGGATAGAAAGTTTGAAAAATTAATCCCTGTAGCAGAAGCTGAGAAAAATTAAATCTAAGTACATGTAGGAGGTTCCATACAATTTATCATGTAAAGGTTGCATACTATGTTTGAAATCAAACCATCCATAGAAGCTATGAAAAACAAAACAGAAATAAATGCGACAAAAATGTGTTACGGACGGAACCATCTACACACACACACACACACACAACGAAAACAGTAAATCGGGTACCCCCTATCCCCGATGGGAAGTGGGGGTATAATGATTTGTGGACAGATGAACAAAAAGTTAAGGTGACTGTGGTATATGTAACTCTCCATCAAGTAGGGATATGACAAATGGAATAGTTGTAAAATTGTTTGATACCAATGACAGATTGATTTTAACTGATATATTTTACATATAGTTCACTTCAAAAAGTTTCATATATCATTTGGGATAAGAATGTAAAGAAATAGTAAAAGTAAAATTTTGGAATTGTCAAATTTTGTGAATGTGCTAAATACTTTGATTTGTTTTAAAATGTAAATAAAATTACTCCTTATTTATGTTTGATAAATTGGTTGTATTCATAGTAAATACATCAGACAATTTAAAATATTCTACTTACTGATTCTTCCAGAAAGTTTTGTAAATTGTCCACAAGGTCTGTGTTGTCATCAAAATCCACGGAATAAAATCCTTCAATCCAAAAATACAACAAATCTAGAATTCTCTGTCTCATTCTGGTCAGATTTGTCTCCCCTGATTTACCAGTACTGTTAAAAGAGCAAAACAATAACAAGTGAAAGCAATTTTATTCAGAAACCTTAAATTTTGATTAAGATTTTTTGGAGCTCAAACTATACTCAAAAAGTGTTTAATTAGACTGAACCAGTCACAGGATCATGATCCTCTGTAATCTAGTGAACCTCTGAAACTTCCGAAATCAGGAATAGGGTCTGTAAGTCTTATCATGTGACTCATCAGAATCAACGATAAATACGCAATTCAAAAACGGTTCCCACCAAAAAATGACGTCTTAGGATTACTCAGACCTTGACGTTCATATTTTTGTTTGAAATGTCATATATCTTTGCTTAAAATGTAACTTCCGGGTACAATTTTTGATCCCGGAAGTTCCAAAATTGTACGAGACTTACAGGCCCTATAATTCATCAATACAATCAACTGCTCTGATCCATAGTTTTCAGGTGAACACATATATTTTTGATGACTTATTTGTAAACTTTTTATGCTCTGCAGACTTTTATATCATTGGTATTTGATTTACATCTGTATATTTTGAATAATTCTACATTTTTTTTTGGTTATTATAATTATACGAGGACTATGGTTATAACTGGTAAGAAAGAAAGATAAAATTTTTGGCTTAACAGTTTCTTTGTCAAATGTCCTTTCAGTTTCTGTTTATTTGTTTTCTTTTTACCATTTTCTATTTATTTTTCTTTTATTTCTAAATTGTACATTTTGTTATCTTTATTTTTTTTATTGTAGCCTTACAAATAATCATTTTTTGTACATATATGTACAGTAAGTGGATGTAATTATTCGCCACTCTGATATTTTCCCTATATATTTTATGTAAGATGACATTTTTTCAAAAAAATATGATAAGGCCATTTGATAAAATTTTCACAATAAATAGAAAATTATGTATAGTTTTATTGTATATTTTGGAATACATGGGGAAAATATCAGGTTGGCGAATAGTTACTTTCATTTTTTTGGTAATTTTAGCAATTAAAAAGATATTGCTATAAAACCTGAACTTATATTGTATAAAATTTGACTAGTTTCTATGGTAACATAAAGAAAATAAAACTGTAGATTTACTTACCTTTTGGCACATCTGTATTTTGTCATCAAAAAGTTCAGAAGATCTGTCTGTGATACAAAATATCGGAAACAAAACAGAAACTGATGGACGTAACCAAAACTTAAGGATGTCCTGTAAAAAGACGGAAAATACATGTAGTCACCTTTAAATATTAAAGAATATCACAAGTATATAATGACGTGGTTTTATATGCATCTTGGATTGGATGCAGACATACCAGATGCAAATCTTAAAGGGGTCACCCAAGGAATTTTGTGATCAATTTTGGTTCCAACTGGATAAGTGGTTTCAGAGACCTAATTCCTTTAATGGATTTCAATATAAACTATGTTTCCACTGGTGTCCACCTTGAATGAGGTACTGATCTTTAGGCTATATTTTTTGTAGGGGACCATCTTAGGACCATTGTGACTAAGTTTGATTCTTACTGGACTAGTAGTTTCTGAGAAGATCTTTGACTGTCTTTTTCTCATGGTCAATGTTAAGACTTATGTTCTCCACTGGCGGCCATCTTGGACAAGGTATGGACCAGGCGAATATCTTTTCTGGAAGGAATCATCTAAGGAGCATTGCGACTAAGTTTGGTTATAATTGACTCATTGTTTCAAACAAGAAGATCTTTGAATGTCTTTTCCATTGGTCAAATGTTAAAACTATGTTCCTGGCTGGCGGTCATCTTGGACAAGGTACGGATCTGCGGAATACATTTATAAAAGGGGACCACATAGGACTAGCATAACCAAGTTTAGTTCCAATTGGCCCAGTGGTTTCAGAGGAGAAGATTTTTGAATGAAAAGTTTATGACGGACAGATGTATGGACATCAGACCACAAATGGTGGCAAAAGCTCATCCTGGCATAGCCAACAATTCGAATATATTCAATAAAGTTTCACAAAACTTGAAAATGAAAATATGACAGAACTAGAGCTGTCGAAGAATGGCATCCAATTATTACCCCACTCACTGAACCCTGAATCAATATGACAAATGCAAATTTAAGTGTGTGTGGCCACAATACAGGTGTTGACACAGTAAAAGTATGGCCACAATGATATACCTCCTCCTTTTTTCCACAAAATATACAAGTGAAAATTCTGAGCCCAAAAATCATTTCTATGGATGGTGGGCAACATCTCTGTAAAGTTTCATCAAATTTGAGACACTTTGAATTTTCTGGCCTTTTTTCCAGTTTCATTGGCAACGGCAGCCATTTTGAAAATTCTGAGACCCAAAATAATTTTTATGGGTGCGAGACATCCTTCCTGTAAAGTTTCATCCAATTTGAGGCACTTTGAATTTTCCTGCCTTTTTCAAGTTTCTATGGCAACCGCAGGCCATTGTGAATATTCTAAAAGATTTTTTGTGTGTACATCTACTTATTGTAAGTTAGATTCCTTTTGAGTAGTTGGAATTTGCTTGCAAAGTGTCTGAAAAACATCAACAGTTGCATTTTTTATTTGTATGGACAAACAGACATACAGACAGGAGGAAGGACAGACAGACAAGGGTAAAACAATATGCCCCCCCCAACTTTCAGTCGTTGGGGCATAATAAACAAACAAAAACACATAAAACTTATAAAATATACAAAACTTACGAAGAAAATAAATAAGACATAAGTCCCTCTTCAGTACCAGCATGTAAAGCTTGTATTTCACACCCAGTCTGGGGTTCTCTGATGATCTGGTATTGTAACAGTGGGTTTTCCTGACAGGGTTTTAGTTTGATAGGTTGGTCTGCTTCACAGGTAACAACTGAATACAGGTAGGTAGGATGTATACTGTAAAGTTCACTTAGAGACATCTGTAATAGAAAACAAGGCATTAACTCTTGATATGTTTACTTTAAAGTTCACTCAGGGACATTTGTAATATAAAACAAGGGCATTAACTCTGGATATGTATACAGTGAAGCTATTCCAGGGACATTTGTAATATAAAGCAAGGACATTAAATCTGGATATTTTAACTCTGGATATGCATACTGCAAAGTTCACCTAGAGACATCTGTATATAGAACAAGGGCATTAACTCTGGATATGTATAATGTGAAGTTAACTTCGAGATATCTGTAATCTACATCAATTGCATCAATTCTGGATAGGTAGACTGTAAAGTTCAATTCGACATATCTGTAATTTAAAACAAGGGCATTAACTCTGTATCATGTAAATTTGATAAATGTCAGTTTCATGAAAGATGGAATGGCCACATGAAATTTCAACTTGACATATACAGTGCATGTCCCTGGTGATATATGGACAGAAAAAAGGGGGAAAAGTAGGTGGGGCATAGAAAATGCTGGCTGAGGTCAATATAATTTCTGTGTTTTCTATACAATTCTCAATCTATTTATCATTAATGGAAATGCAGAGAACTGTCTGTTTTACATACTCATTTCCTAAATATAATTAGACAATCATCTGTCACCAATGATACCTTCACAGATATTGATTTAAAAGGGCTATTAATATTTAAATGACACCTGTAGCACCCATAGATCTAGCCTTTCAAAAAAAATGTTTCCAAAGGAGTTTGCAGAATAAGGGGGTTCCAGTTGATCTTTGATGCCATTTTCTGTCAATTTGTATAAAAAAACACATTTTGCCAAAATATAGAGGCTCTAAAACCCTTCTGGATCTAACTATAATGTATAACTTACCTGAATATGTGTTTTACAAAGCTGTAAGAAATGTATTTTTGCTGCCATTTCATCCAAATCTTTACAAACTTGCTGTAATGTTGACTTCTGTTCACCTGTTGGAAGATATGTTTTTATAATTAGGTAAAAGTCTGTTTATAAAGAATCTAGTATTTGGCAATTGTGGGAAAATATAACCAGGAAAGCTTCCTTATGAAGTAACTGATTAAAACTAATTTATGTAATAAGAATGTATACTAAAGAACAGTATATTAAACCATAAACAGGGAAGATAACCCTCATTTCTAATATTGATGTGTTGGAAAAATATACAGAACAAATTTGTTTTATGTTTAAACAAATGTTGCCTCTATCTGAATTTCATGTTGTTAACTTTTCTCACCTTTATGTTTTTGAAGTTGTTCCACAAAATCAACTTTTTTTAAATTAAAATAAAGGGCTACGCCAAGCGCAGCATGATATGACCGCAGCATGTCGACCACTGAATTTGAACAAGTGTAAACTAAAATGAATGTGGACACAGTAATTTGCTGGACACAATAAGGACCTTGTCACAGAAATTAACTGGACACAAACTAGTGAAAATAAAAATTAGCTCTTTTAATCCCTTATTACTAGGATATTGTAAGAGCTAAGAAATTCTGTTGACTACCATCAAGAGAAATCCAAAGAAAAAACTCAGGTTGAAATCCAATGAAAAATAAAGATTTCACATATTTTGAAGTATTGCAATTTGGCCCCTTTGACCCATTATAGCTTGGAAACCAAAGACCAATGCAAAATATACTGCCATATCACTGAAAGCTTAAAATGAGAACAATCCAAAGATAAAAATCCCATCAAAATCTAATGAAAAATAAAGACTTCACATATTTCTACTGATTGCAATTTTGACCTCTTGACCCCTTATGAGCTCGGAAATGGTAAGAGCTACATCAAATCTGTGGACATACTGCTGAAAGCTTACATTGAGAGGAATACAAAGAAAAAAATCCCATCAAAATCTGATGTAAAATAAAGATTTTACATATTTCTAAAAATTGCAATTTCGGCCCTTTTGACCCCTAATAGGTCGGAAACGGAAAGAGCTACGCCAAATCTGTCGACATACTAGTTAAAGCCTACAATCAGAGGAATCTAAAGAAAAAAATCCCATTGAAATTGGATGAAAAATAAAAATTTTAGATAATCTGCATGTTTTCAATTTTTGCCCTGTTGGGCCCCTCATAGCTTGGAAAAGGAACAAGTTATCAAAAATCTAATGGTGCAGCGCTACTTTAATTTTTCATAAGGAATCCACTGCAAAAAACTGCATTAAAATCGGACTAAAAATAAAAAAAGTAAATTTTTGAAATTGGCCCCCTATGGGCCCCATTTATCTCGTGAACGGTACATGCCACATGAAATCCGTTGTCATACATCTGATTGGAAATTTCCTCAGGAAGACACTAAAAGAAACCCCATCAAAATCTGATAAATAATAAAGATTCTACAGTCAAATATGTTAAAACATCAAATTTAACCCTTTTTGGCCCCTTTTTTCAAAACGGGTGGAGCCACAATGACCAAAACTAAGCAAAGCCTTCCTTTTGTGCCAAGGAACATTGTGTTAAAATTTCATAAGGATAGGTCAACTGAATCTAAAGTTATTGACCACAAACAAAAGTGTCTACAGACAATGACGACAACGACAATGATGACGCCGACGACAGCACCATACCATTATACTACCGCAAAAATTTTTGCAGTCGTATAAAAACACAAGATAAATATATAATTTCACACCTTTTTCTAATTTTGGGCCATCTGTCAACTTGAAATAAAAATTTTCAGATTTTTTCTTTTGTCTTTTCTCCATCATAATTTGCTGTTCAAGGGCTGATAACTCTGATTGCAACGATGTTGAATTTTCTTCATCCTATAATATAAAAGAAAATTATATACAAAATTGTCAGGAAGTTAATTATTTTTAAATGCTAGGTAAATTGTCAGACAGGAACTACTTATTTCCCTTATGTCTACTGTAATGTTCATAATCCAAAGATAAATGTGTAAACTCTCCAAATTTCAGTATATGGCTCGTGATATATTTTTCCCAAAGATTTTTCTGTACTACCAGACTTGACATGTTCAACACAGAGGGTGTTTTATAAGAAGCAGGAGATGCTTACTCTACCAGTGCACCTGATCTCACCCGTGGTTTTTTATTTGGTCTGTGTTGTTTAATTTTTGTATATGTGTCTGTCTTCATTTTTCTTTTCTGAGCCGGGCTCATGTTATTTCTATGAAAAAGAAAGGAAATGGGGTAAATGTCAAGGAGACAACATCCCATATCCAGGTTAAAACGACCAAAAACAAAACATCTAGGGGTCACCATATGGTCTTCAACACAGTGAGGAACCTCACACCATATAGTAAGCCCTAAATGGCCCCGAAAAGGTAAAAAAGTGAATAAATCAATGGAAACAAACCACATCCAATAACCCAAATATCAAGAAACTAAAATTTTATAAGAAGGCAAGGACAAGCCAATGACCAACATATTCCTGACTTGGACAGGCGCAAAAATTGCGGTGGGGTTAAACTCGTTTTCTTGGATCCAAACCCTCCCCCTATGTGTGGTGAATTGCTAAAAATAAATACACAAAAAGACTCACATTAAAAATCAAACTAGAATAAAGGGCTACGCCGAGCGCTGCATGATACGACCTCAGCATGCCGACCACTGAAATTTCAACAAAAGTAGTTTAAAGTGAATGTGGACACAGTAAAGAGCTTGACACAATAATTAGATGAACACAAAAAGAAGCTAGACACAGTTATTAGCTTGAAACAAAATAGGGAATAAATAAACCCTTTTGATTACTTACTGATAAAAAACCGTAAGAGCTATGCAAAATATGTACTATCAACTAAAACTTAACATCCATAGAAATTCAAAGATAAAAAAAACCATCGAAATCCCATGAAAAATAAAGATATGACATATTTAGAAAAATTGCAATTTCTGCCCCTTTGACCCCTTGTAGCTCGGAAACGGTAAAAGCTACACAAAATCTGTTGTCATACTACTGAAAGCTTATATCAAGAGGAATCCAAAGAAAAAAATCCCATCGAAATCCGATGAAAAATAAAGATTTGACATATTTAGAAAAATTGCATTTTTGGCCCCTTTGACCCCTTGTAGCTCGGAAACGGTAAGACCTAC
>MJUU01000011.1:14248-39970 GCA_002080025.1 Modiolus philippinarum | reverse complement strand
TATAAGAAAGTCACATATGAACACCCTACCAGTAAGTAGGGAAAGATCAAGGTCAAAATGGTCTACAACTATGGTAATGCCAGAAAGCTCTTATTATAAGAAAGTCACATATGAACACCCTACCAATAAGTAGGGAAAGATCAAGGTCAAAATGGTCTACAACTATGGTAATGCCAGAAAGCTCTTATTATAAGAAAGTCACAAAACAACTTCATTCTAGTAGCAAAGTTAAGGGGAACAATGGAAACCATGACGACTAGCCATATGAAAATCTACAATTACATAATGAGCAACTTCACAACAGTCTTTACGCTGCAATTGACGACGTCACAATATGTTTTGTGCACAAAAACGTCAGTAAATCTGAAGTAATGGCTGTCATTACAGTGTACACTATAGGTCCGCTCAGATCATGAAATGTCATATTAGAATCGAAATAATTCATGTTCGCCGGTGGTTTGTAGTCGATTTACATATGGGTGTCCATTATTTTCGTTTATTTTACCCCTCGCTACGCTCTGGGTAAAATATTAACGAAAATAATGGCCACCCATATGTAAATCTCCAACAAACCACCGGCGNGCCGTCATCATAAGGAAGTTACATACCAAATCTGACAACCTTATCACTAAAAACCTACCTTCTAGAGGCAAAAATAAGTTTTTAAAAACTTCCCTAAGGGCAAGGTCAAGGTCAAAATGTCTACAAGTATGGTATCACAAGGAAGTTGCATACTAAATATAAACATCCTAGCTCTTAAGGTGCCATTCCACATGATAGGTTTAAGTTTTTTTAATGTGCTTTGCTCAAGGGCAATGTGGTCCTTAAATTTCAAAATTTTATAAAATTCAGATTTTTGTAAATTTTTAAGAAGTCTGTGTTCCAGCCAGGACTAGATTGATTCGGATATGTGACTGCAATTATTGTGAACATTTTTGATAGATAAAGATAAATTTCAAGTATTGTTGATATTATCTGCATATGTTTTACATACTCCGTTGAAAACAGTATGCTCAAGTTCAATTCCTGTCTTGTTCAAAAGATTTTCTTTTTCACCAGAACAGGAATTTTTCCTGGTGAAAGTTGATTTTTGTATTTAAAAGGAAACTTACAATTTTAGTATGAGCATCCTGGAAAAGATTCTGTAAAATAAGTGATGAGGACTCGCCAGTTCTACCATCATGGATTCCACAAATCTATAAAAATAAAAGCAAAATGATTTATAAATAAGTCCAAGATGTGTTCCAGTTAAACAATGAACATTTTTTTTCCATTTTGATATTTATTTCTTCCATGAACCCTATTTTCAGCTGGAATATTTGCGACAAACTAACGATCCTTTCAACTTGTATATTTCATATAAGAATTAGACATCGGAGAGATGGAAGCCATCTCTGTGGGCCCCGCTTTAATAAGTACAAATTTTAGTGTGTGAGGACACAATACAGGAATGGACAAAGTACAAGTGTGGACATAGTATAAATGTGATCAATGTACATGCCAAATACTAAAAGCCTATCTCAAAAACACAAAAGTTAAAGTCCGGACACGACTTGTCATTAGAAAAGCAACGATCTGACCTTGAATTCAAAGGTCAAGGTCAAAGTTCACATTTCATGTCTTGAAGTGATCTATCTATGTGCAAAATATCAAAAACATATCTCAAAAGACAAAAAAGTTATAGCCCGGACACATCTTGACATAATAAAAGCAATAATTTGACCTTGAAGACAAAGGTAAAGGTCAAAGGTCACCAATCATGGTTCATGACACAATGTCTTGAAGTGATCTATCTACATGCAAAATATCAAAAGCCTACCTTAAAAGACAAAAAAAGTTATATTCAGGACACTTGCCATAATAAAAGCAACAATTTGACCTTGAAGAAAAAGGTCAAGGTCAAAGGTCACCAATCAAGGTTCATGAGACATCGTCTTGAAGTGATCTACCTGCATGCAAAATATCAAAATCCTATCTCAAAAGACATAAAAAGTTATAGCCCGGACATGACTTTGTTACAGACGGACAAACAAAGGCACAGACAGAGTGATTACTATAGGGCGTCTGCTACTATGTGGCAGAGCCCTAATTAAGTATGTTATTTTCCAATAAATAAGGCGACTCTATTGCTAGATATAACATCAAGATTTATGAAAAACAGTTCAATGTACAGAGTTGGAAAACTCATTTGATCTCAATAAGCCTTTGGTCTAATATTTTTAACACTTTTGGAAGCTTTTCTATGGCAGACTGAGGCCAAAGTCAGATCCTAACAAAATTATCTTCACTAACCTCTAGGGTTTCATCAATACTTGGTCTTTGTTGTGTATCGGGATGGACTAACCGACATAGTAACTCCTTCAAGTCAGCAGCAACATTAAGAGCTGCAGCAGGAGTGAACTTGCCACCAGCGGCACATCTAACTGTTGTACCTAACCCATACAAACATGCCTTTAAAACAGAAGACAAAATAATAATTATGTGATAAAAATTTTGCTATTAATAGGATGAAGTCTGACCTTTTATAATTTTAAACATTTATACACAACTTAATAATTTTGTGACCTATTAAGCTGTCCCTTCAGTGTGAATCTGCATTCTACATAATTTTTCTGCTTCATGTTTTTCTTGAAAAAGAAATTATGATTTTATTCAGAGCACGGTAAGGTTTCATCACAAACCATTAAGACTTTCCAGAAGAGTTGTCAGACAAAAGGGAAAGAAATACAAAAAAATTCCTATACATCTTCAATTTTTTCATGAGGTATTAGTTATCATAATCTAATGTTCAAATGTCTTAAGAGAAATATAGTTTCTCCTTCATGTAGGAACGAGTTAAAAATTTTTCTTCCCTGAAGATAGTAAAAATTTTGATTTTCAACATGCGAGCTTAAGCGAGCATGTTAAAATTGAAATTTTACTTTCGAGAGCAAAGAAATATTTTTTTAACTCGCGACGTAGATGAATGAGAAATTTCTTCTTGTCTGAAATTTGTATAAACGTGTATGGGAAATCTCATGCAGAAATTTAATCAGCACTCACATACACATTTAAGAGAATTGGATAAATCAAAGATTACTCACCTTTTCTGAGAGTTCTCCTTTTTGTTGTAATTCTGGAGACATAAATATCACTTCTAATGGTTTATCCTCGGGGATGGCACGGAAAGATATACCGCCATTGTCTCTCACTAACAGTGTGTCTAACGACAGATACGCAGCTGTAATCAGACAAAACATACATTATAACCTAATAAAGCGTGTCTTAAGACAGATATGCAGCTGTAATCAGACAAAAAATACAGGATAACCTAATGGTTTATTTCCAGGAATAGTGCAGAAAATTATACAGCCACAGTCTCTCATTAGTAGTATTCATAACGACAAATACGCAGCTTTAATCACACAAACATGAAAATCATGAAATTATAAGTTTTTCTTTTTTTACCAAGTTTCTCAAATTTCATATCAGCCCACTATTTGTATACTTTTGTTTTACTTTTGTTATCCATGTGTTATTCATATTTCTGGTATAAATTCCTGTAACAACTGCATACGAAAATTGGATATGACAAATCGACAAAAGGCTTTAAATTCTGAATATAATTTTTTTCTCTCATATTGAAATATACATAAAATATAGATTTCTTTTACCATGATTTTTTTCTATAAAAACACATTTTTATCATTTATCAAATTAACTTCACTTACGTAGATGTTTCCTTTTTCTTTGTAATGAATAAGCACCCTCTTTACACAAGGCCCATAACTCCTCCTCAGCAACATCTCTATCAATGTACTCTATAATTTCCCCAATAGTAAGACCCTATAATTAATTTAAAATATTTTATGCACAAATAATGCAAAAAAAAATGGATATTTTCTAATAATATATCGAATCTGATAGCTACACGAGCTATAAACATATTACATTCAGATGAAATAATCTCTTACATCTACATGTAGTTATTTGCCATGTGTTTCTTTTGCTCTTTATCATGTAAACAGAAAGCTTGAATCTCCTAAATCCTTACACCAATGTCATCTCCAGGAATCGAATCCGAAACCTCTAGCACTCTTGCACTCTGACCAGCCACCTAACCGAGTGAGCTAAAAGAATCCTTCCGTCAGGTCAGTTGGTTTAATGGCGATTAAAATCAACTACCTACTACAACGCAGGTAGGCTGTTCTGTTACAACTATATATACAGTACATGATATACTAATTTCAGCAAGTTTAAAGCCATGTTCCTCTAACACACAAGTTTTAACACAACTTATATTTTTTGTTCCTTACAATATGCATAAAATAGCTTATTTCATGATCTTTTACTACCTTATATGCTCCTCTAACACACTAGTTTTAAAACAACTGATATCTATTGTACACTTCAAATCAATGTCATTATTTTCTCCCGTTAACGATCATTGGATTTTTGAAACAACTTTTTTTTTCAGGGTTTGTTTAAAATACTTAGATTTTAATGTGAATCAACATAACATATTTTTACTTGCAAATTTGAGGAAAATATGAACTATTTTACAAACATGAATCAGACATATGATTGAACGCAAAATTTATGACACAAATCACTGAAATCAGTATTATATGTTTGAATCAATTAGAATATCAGCGAGCCAATATCTATAATAGTTCTGAAAAATTAATGGAAAATTTTGGTGAAAGCCAGAAAGATGTGGAGAAAACTTTACATTATCCTTTTCCTTGAAAGACAAGGGTTGGGTAATGATGATATAAATAATCATACCTGTCGTTTCCTAGCTCTGTGTAACTTGCTGGCATCCATTTTATCCTTCGTTTGACCTGAATCTGGATGTTTTCGTTTTTGTGGAACAGGTTTAATTTTTGTTGCCGATTCATTGTTATTATCATTATTATTAGACAAATCCATATCAATGACACCAGAATCATTATCCAGCCTCTTTTTCAAATCCGGCTTTTTAGGAATTGGTGGCTTAAATCCTCCCACATTTTCACCAACATTTTCATTGTTTGAAGTTTTATTTTTATTTTTTCTACTGTGAGCACCTTGTTTTAAATTTCCTGTTGGTGTAGGAATACCTGTGTACGATCCACGAAGAGCCATGTCTTCCTCAACATCAGCAGACGACACCAGGTCAGGTGATGCAGCTGGAGTTGAATGTTGTTGGGGATCCGTAATATTTAATGCCGAAGAATCTGGTAATAATTTTGATTGTGTTTGTAGATAATTGGCCAATCCTGCAGTTACGTCTGCCAGAGATGACGAATTTCCGTCAGGTGCAGGAGAAAAATGAGGCACAAATGAACCGATTTTACAGCAGATGTCTGCCGAAGATTTACCAATAAGTTCCTCTTCACATTGAATAATAACTGTTTCCAAGTCTGGCCGATCTTTCTGATTCTCTGATGTCATGTAACCAAACAACTGTCTTAATTCGGCACTAATTTCTGGTCGACCTGGTTCCCCATTGTACTCTGCTGCATACAACAATGTCATACCCAAGGAAAACAAATGAGACTGAAAATAAATGACTGATAAAGAGTTTTTCTGCATGTGCTTTAATCATAGTGTTAAAATTCAATGTTTAAATCACTATTTCCATTTGCACTGTAACATACAATTTAATTTGAATCTCTGTAAAATGAAATCCTATCCAAAGATCACAAAAGTATCTAAAAACCTATTATTCCCACAAATTAGTCTGTTTCTGACAAAAAAGAATTTCAGTAAAGCTAAAATGTAAAGATTTCGTTAAACTTCTTTGTCCACGATATTCCAATACTTCAGTAAAATTAATATATAATCTTACATTTTACAAAGTAATTTGCACATAAATTTTCTAAAGACAGCAAAAAATAATTTTGACTTGCAATATTCTATAACCTCTAAATTATCAACTGAAAAATTACTGTGTTGAAAAAATTATAATTAAAAATGTGTATTGCCATTGGTTGTTAAGACTTATTTCATTTATTAATATATTTTTGCTTTGTGGAAATTGAAAGTAATAACTTTTCCTTTTCAATTTAAAGAACAAAACATTATAAAGTTACCCGTAATTAAAAGAAAATAAAAAGAAATGAACTTGTTCAAAGATATTTATTCTCTAAAGAATAGTAAATTATTCCATTACTGAAACATTACACTACATGTTTAGTTCTTTGTTAAATAGCTCGAACTTATAAAACTTAAAAACTATATACTAGTATATACAAATGTATATAAGTAAATATATGTCATGAAATTCAGCCGTGTAAATTTGTATCAGCACAAATTTGATATTCTAATGCAATATTTATGTAACAGATCATTTGATTGGTCAAAACTGACCATTAATTATTTTATCACTATGCCTCAGATGAAGAAGGTTCCCTGTCAAGTCTTATTCCTTGATTTGATGGTCAAAAATATCTGTTTAGAGGCTCTATTAAGTGTCATCTGTAAACTTCATTTTTGACCATCAAATCTACGATTGACGTCCACAAACATTTATGCACATTAATTGTTTAAATAATAGTTTAATATATTCTTTTGTTAGAAAACGTATTAATATACAACGCACATTTCTGCCTTACACAATATCACCATCAATGAAACTGTATTATTGAAACTTGACATTGAACATTGGTTCATCATTAGCACCAAAAATGAATAAAGCCAATAAAAATGGGCCATTATATTGAATAAAATATCTCTGATTTACATTCTTTAATGATTTCTATATTATTACTTATATATATTGCTTCAAATGTGCAGATGTGATTCGTAATTTTCCGAATTTCCCTTCCTTCTACATAAAACCTCTCTATTTTCTTTGTTTACCAGATAACATACAGTAGATATATATAGACCGATTTCCATTTCTGATAACTTTGTAAATTAAAAGAAAAACAAACAACCAAACACTTAACGGTACATTAACTTAACACTGTTTTTTAAAAATCATGAAAGTAGAGACAAAAGGGGCAAGTAATCACAAGGTGTGGTGTTCAAATAAAACATGATTGAAATTTGATCAAAGTTTAAACACATATTCACATTCAAAGAAACGATTTATATCATTTGAAAAGAAAACTTTTAATTTAAATGATTAATTGTCAACTAAATTTGTTATGCTCTTCATGACATTGACTACTGATCAAATAGTGCAGATTCTATAATAAATGGCTGCTTCCCCTTAAGACGGCCAGTATAACTAAAGGTTCACATATTGCTGTCTTATATGGGTAAATGTCCAATTAACTTCACAGTTGTAACTATGATTTATGGAACTCCATTAATGATTTGATGTCACAACTGAAAACTATTAACATAGGTAATCTACATTTACAGAGTTCGCCTCGTTATGGTATATTATCAGAAATAACCTAATATTTGGCCTAGATGCTAACCTACTATCAGAGATGCACACAAATGCAATGTTAAATGATCCTACCATGTATAGTGACCGTGATCTGAACTTGGACGTAAACTTGAATTCAAGTCGTTCAAGTAGATTGATTGATTAGCTAGAGTTTAACGTCCAATGAGCAACATTTCAGCTATATCAGGACGAGAACAAGTTAATCAATGCAAAAAATTGTAAGTAGAAATAAAGGTGGAAGGGACAACCAGGGTGACGACTTTTGATTGCCACTGGAAAATGGGAGAAATGGGTAGGGGCAGGAAATTTAGCCTTCCATACGACACCCAGTGCGTCTGCTCTCTTTAGAGAAATATAGAAGGGGTCTTTATACTGCATGGAGCGTGGCGTTTCTCCAAACAGTTTGGCTACAATGGTTTGCGGTCAGGCTTTCCGTATTGACCCGACTATAGACGGGGCATTCCCCTAACCACCAACTGGGGACGGGCCCGGCAGCTCTGTAGCTGGAGCCCCTGAAAACTGATCCAGGTGCCGGGCCTCTGTTAAGAAGACTCATACTCCAAGCTCAGAGGATGCTGCTGGCCTATTCATAAGCTGGGACCACGCACGGTGGCGTTCAAGTGGAAAATATAGATCAAAGTGACCTAATTTTACCTGGATGCTGACCCACCATCAGAGATGCATGCATATACAAGGTTACATGATCCTACCATGTAAAGTAATTGAGATCTGAACTCGGATATAAACTTGAATATTAGTTGTTCAAGTGAAAAAATTCAAGTGAAAAATAGGTCAAAGAGACCTTTTTTTTCTCTGAGGCTCTGAGTCAACCCAAGCTGCACCTGCATGTAAAGTGTGATGACCCTACCATGTAAAGTTGCTGAGATATACATCAAAAAGTGGACGCAGATGCAGACATAGACAAAGACAGGGTGCAGACACCAAGGGTACTCCAATAGTCCCTATCAACTTTGTTGGGGCAAACTAAAAATGTTAAGTTTTGCTTTCAGTCAGTCTGATGGTTGTAATTTACAGAAGGTTCTTACATTTGACCAAAGATTGGGATATCTTCCACTTGTAAAAAATCATAAGTCTGACCCGTTTCACTGCGCTCACCTTGGAAAAAGACAGAATTTCTCATCCTCAAGGAAGATTATCCCTGATCATCAATTTATATTTGTGTTAGAACATTATTAGTGCATGACAAGATGTATCTAAACCTAGGTCTAACAGTCAAACCCAAGCAGAAAGCTCTGAATGACATATCTACTGACACCATATAATGGATGTATGTCAAGCATTCCAGATCTGGATAAAAAAACAATCAAAAGGGAAAAATAGGTCAAACTGATACATACACTGACAAAGATTGTTATCAGAATCAGTCATGCAAAAAAATGGGGGTCAGACTCCCAAAACTATCAGTTAACACTTTTACTCCCAAATAGCAATCCACTGGTTAATGTTCATTTAGACGGTATCTTATTTAATCATATATATAAAACAATTTAAAGCTGTACGTAAAATACTATGTATTCCATGTATATAATTTCTTATGGAGAGGAACTCTATACTCAATCAACAAACTAGACCACTATCCTAAACAAATGTTTTTTCTATTGTACCCACTTTTTCAAAACATGTTTTGCTAAAGATTGTATAATTTTATTGTGACATCATTTCATGCCACAATATACAGTCGAACTTTGATGGCTTGGACTTCAAAGGGACTCATAAAAACAGTTCGAGCTAAGGGGGTGTTCAAGATATCGAGGTCGAACTTTGTTTAAACTTGAACAAAGGGATCACAAAAATGGTTCAATATAACCATGGTGTTCAAGTTATTGCAGTTTGAGCCATCGAAGTTCTACTGTAACTGAAAAAAGGGTTCAGATGGTATTAAACACCAATCATTCAATTATGCTTCATAATTCTATTGTGCATTGTACATTGTAATTCACCAGATATGGCCTATGAATAATTAAATAAGCTTTTCTATGCTTTTGATGATAACACGTTATAATTTACCTTGTAAGACTGCTCATTACGTTCATACTCTGGTGGTATATATAGCTGCTCTGGTTCTGAAAGTACAAACAGGGATACAGTCAGTATCGGGGGAAAAACATCAATAACATTTTAAAAGAACTGAATTTCAATACGATTAACTACACTGAACCTTTTGTTCATGTTCATATACATAAGACACATGAACAGAGTATGTTCAAAAGACATTCATGACATACAGGCAGACAGTCAAAAGCACAGAAAACCAACATCCCAAATTCTAGACTTCTGTACGTGTACAACAATTAACAGAATGTATATACACTGTACATGTAACACAGATTTAACACCAATCTAAATCTGAACCAAATTTTATATTCACAATGCCATTTATGCTGCATTAAAAAGATGTAACAAATACTTTAATTACAAATAACTAAGGAAGCTGGTTCAATTAAACGTTTTATGTGCAGTTTGTATGATATAGATTAAAAGCAGTTTTTGTGTGAGAACTTTGACAACAAAACTACAGGACATGATTTTCACATAAAATCCTGAGAAAGAGGAATAAAATCTACCTTTATGTTAATTTAATTACACATGTTTATTTATAATTAATATAAATTTAATGTACCTAAATAGGTTGAATGGAAAAAATAGCAATACTGCTATCATGAAACATTCAATGTTAGATTAAACGATTTTATATTTCGACATATATTTTGTACTTAATAATGTTTTTTAGTTATTGGGTTAACCAATCACTGATACCCCTTGCTCCTATACCTCTGCTATATTTACTATATTTAATCACTCTTGGCCATCAACTCAACTGGATGGATTTCAAGGGTGTTGTATACTGAACTGACTGGGCTGGCCAATTGTTATGGTCAATAGGGGAATGCCCTGTCTATTTGGTGTAGTCAGGTCACAATACTAAATCCATCTTCGTAGACAAACTATTGGAAAAAATGCCAAGATTAATGTAGCCCAAAGATCCTTTCAATATGTTTCAAAAATGAACAGAATATTGAGGCTGTAAAGAATTCTTACTTGTTTCTACCTTCTCTGTAGAAATAATTTTCTACTTGTCCCCATTGTCCCTTCCACCTCATTTCTTTGTTCTTTTAATGTTTGACTTAACAAACTTGTTCTCATACTGATATAGCTGAAATATCCTTCACTGGATGTAAAACTCGAATTATCTATCAACCTTTCATTACTTTCCCTTTGTGTAGAAGCTGAGTAATAATTTATATAAACAAAAAAAAACAACTTGTGTTCCTGTTTCCTTCAAGAGTAACATTAAACTCTTAAACCAAACATGTAACAGAAGACCAACCCTTTTCTAGTGAAAAAAATACAATATTAAAAAAAAAAACAAAGAAAACATAAAACCAAATGAGAAAAAAAAGAAAAAACTCATAAAGCTAAAACGTACCAAAGAACTATAAAAATTATTAAATCAAATTAAAACATACCTTTTTATACATATATTTGTAAACTTCTTACTTTCCCAAAACATAATTTTAATTGCACTTAAATCCACCTGTTTGACAAAAGAACCAATATCCGTTGTTTAAAACAATGAAAACTAGGACGTCATAAAACGGATCCTTCACTTTCATTTGGCATTGTTCCGATATTTTTTTTTAAAAAGTTCCATACGGTTGAAAAGTTACAAAAAAATATTATAAATTATCTACCCTATCAAATTTGACACAAACGGGGCGGACATGACAAAATATGACTGTTTTATTATACATATTGACCTGAGAAGTACTTTGAATAATTTTCCAATATTTATTGTCGTAATTATGCAAATTAAATTTTGATTCAAAATGAACTACTACTAATTCAGAATGCCTTTTAAAAAACTATAAAATTAAAATATAAATTTACATATGAATTTTTTATTGTAACCATTACGGTACCCACATCACAATATTCGATCTTTATATAAATTGATATAAAATGCTGATCATCGGTGTGGACAGATTTGGGACATGATTTTTACCATATAAACCATTATATCTGATTTAAATGTTAAATATCTATACCCAGAAACAATAAATCATGCTGACATAGAACTCAACTAATTTGTACCTGTATGATTGGTAAATAGAAATCAATAGGATGTGGAGGGTGCTCAAACAATGTTTTATTAACAGGATTTATGACACTTACTGAATTTATCAAATATATACCAATTAAAACAAAATACTGAATATAATATCATCACTTAAATTTATTGTACAATTATAAATGACTGACATAGAACTATTAATAGTTAGCAAATATTTTGACAGTAGTCCCTGCATTTATCTCCCCTTCTGCAACAACATTCTGGTCTCAGGCTGGAGACTGCCTTGCTGGGATGGGCAATTTAGTTGTAAAGTACTAAACTCATGTTACATACATAGCATGGCCACTGTGTGGAAAAGGCTTATCATGACGACTGTATACGAGTTAATGTCCAACTTGAAATCTTTTTAAAAAATTGCAGATGACCAATCACCAAACAACTGGTCAAATTCAAGGAGGACTATAACTCCAAATCCAAATAAGTGCCTAATACCCAATAATAATGGATAAACCCATTACTGTGTTTATCCAGAAACTTTTACATCTTTGTATTGGTATTCAGCCAATCACCAAATTAATTATATGACTGGAGAACCAATCCCACAAGTGGTTGAGCGATTCAAAAAGATGTTTGAAATCAAGTGTAAAGTATTCCATTAAAACTTTTATAAAGGCAGTCATGTGTAAAACGTAGGTCAAACTGACCTTAACATAGATGGAAGATGCATTTATCCAGAGATGTACATGTATGCTGGTATGACATTTAGCATCAGTATTGTCAATTTCAATAAAAGTCAGCCATGTGTAAAATATAGGTCAGAGTGGCCAAATATTCACTTTAAATGGCAACATCTTCCATATGCATACCATAACTCAGAAAAATTTTAAATCTAATTTAGCTATAAAACTTATCATTGATGTAAAAAAGTAGTGGTTATAATACAGTTCACAAGGTTATATTTTGATTCCAAAATAAAAGGTATTAAAACTAGGAATACACTTGTGAGATATGAAAAGCCCTATTATTTTACCATGCATTCAACAGATATACTCATTGTTCAAGTTTTTTTTTTAAGACAGATCAAAAACAATATGCCACAAATTCTTTGATTCACAGAGGCAAAAAAAAACAATGCTAAACAGGACCTGTATCTCAGATTGAATTTTCAGGGCACACAGATAATCTATTACAATGAAAACTTAATGTCACACAGAAATATGGATGATACTATTCTCAGACAAAAAATTTTTGGGGATAACTGTTTTCAAATGGCGATATGCATATATTTCACAAACACCATGAATCTTTGCTAGGTGAAAACAACAGATCAAGTATCAATGTTTGTAAATGCACTTCTGTATTAAGTAATGCTGAATCTTGAAGCAGCTGAAGTAACAAGTAGACCCTTTCATGATAACTGCGTTCCTTTGATTTTGAGTGGAACATAGAAAGCAGCCACTGCCTGCTAAGCTCACCTCGTTGCACAGCATTGTCACATGTTGCACATGTCAATAACCAGGAATGGACTATAATCATTTGTTTAAACAGGTTCAGTCATGCATAAAATGTAGGTCAGTGACAGCATCCGAAGCATGCATTGTTGTTGTCATCCCAAAATGCATCATGCATACCAGTATGGTTGATGTGGGCCATGTCAGTAAGCGGGAATGGACTTTAACCATTCTACCTAACCAAGTCACTCATGCGTAAAATGTAGGTCAAAGACAGCATCTGAAGCATTAATTCCAGTCCTCATCCCAAAATGCATCATACATACCAATATGGTTGATGTGGGCATTCTCGGTAAGCGGGAATGGACATTCTACCTAACCAAGTCTCTCATGCGTAAAATTTAGGTAAGAGACAGCATCCGAAGCATGCACTGCTGTTATGATCCCAAAATGCATCATGCATACCAGTATGGTTGATGTGGGCCATGTCAGTAAGCAGGAATGGACTTTAACCATTCTACCTAACCAAGTCGCTCATGCGTAAAATGTAGGTCAGAGACAGCATCCGAAGCATGCATTGTTGTTGTCATCCCAAAACGCATCATACATACCAGTAAGGTTGATGTGGGCCATGTCATTAAGCGGGAATGGACTTTAACCATTCTACCTAACTAAGTCGCTCATGCATAAAATGTAGGTAAGAGACAGCATCCGAAGCATGCATTGTTGTTGTCATCCCAAAATGCATCATACATACCAGTATGGGTGATGTGGGCCATGTCAGTAAGCGGGAATAGACTTTAACCATTTTACCTAACCAAGTCACTCATGCGTAAAATGTAGGTCAGAGACAGCATCCAAAGCATGCATTCCAGTCGTCTTCCCAAAATGCATCAGGCATACCAATATGGTTGATGTGGGGCATGTCAGTAAGCAGGAATGGACCTTAACCGTCCTTCCTAACTGGACGGGGACGCCGACGCTAGCGGTATCACATAAGCCCCCCTCACTTCGTGAGGTGAGCTAAAAATGATAGCAGTTCCTACATGAATGACATCGTAGGACAATTAATCAAGACGTCACATATATTATAACATTTCATTTTACCCACTCAAACTCATAGGAGCGCATCTGCAAAATTCAGGACTGCAGTTATCGTGAAAGGGTCTATTACTTAACTTGCTTGTAGAAGTTCAAGCAATACAATTCAGTTGATATTCTAATGAATGCTATAATTTTTAAAAAAATCAATTTACTTAATTGTTGAATTACAAAAAAGTATAAAACATGTTAAGACAAATTATTTCTACACATGGTTTTAACATGTATTCATTGCCATTTGAATTTCTAAATACGATTTAAAAATTTTTTCTTTTAATAAATTTTCAATAATTTTGGAAAATTTATCAATTAAGTAATAACTTACCGTAAATTTATCAAGAAATATTTTGAGGACAATTTCTCTGTGACAAAATGTATATCAAATTTTTGATAAATTTTTATTGACTCATAAGTGAAATAAGACCGAAAATAAATATTGAAACAACAGCGTCACATATTATTATTATCAAGCCTACTTAGAATTCATTGATCTATAGAAAGAATAGAAAAGATCATATCACCGGTACCCCCATGTCAAAGTGTCGTACAAAAACATTTTCCTTAGTTGTAAAGAAATTTCTTATTTACATGGATTATAGATGTATAGATAAACTTTTGTTCTGGAGTTAGTCGTAAAGTTTGATTAATTCCCTTTGCTTTCATACCACAAAAATAACAAATTTGTCACTGTTGAATGTAATTGCTTGAATAAACTTTGTTAACAAAAATTGCAAAGTTTAAATTCTTTATTCAACAGATTGAAAAACAATTAAATCTTTTTATTAAGCAATTTATTTCTCTGAATATTTACTTATTGTTATTATTTTGTCTACCTCTAAACTTATAACTCTGTGGTCTGATAGCTGAAATTTATGGCAGCTGTGATGATTTCATTTTTTTAACAATGAAATGTTTGATCAGTGTGTTATATTTCCAGGTTTTGGCATATATGGCCTCTACACTTCACAACTCATTGTACGTGATGTATGGAGAGCCAACACAGCCAAATAATCGTTATGTTCAACCACTGTCCCAACATTTCCAATGTTTGATCAGTGTGTTATATTTCCAGGTTTTGGCATATATGGTTTCTACACTTCACAACTCATTGTACGTGATGTATGGAGAGCCAACACAGCCAAATAATCGTTATGTTCAACCACTGTCCCAACATTTCTACAGACATTTTACGGTCATCAGTTTGTTACAATTGTTACTGGTCTCTTCCTTTGATCGTTTCGGACTTTTATTGTCACTTTCATTGATTCTATTTATTAAATGTGGCCAAGTTCGTTTTCAATTAGCTCTACTGTTTCAGAGGAGAAGATATCTGAATGTGTTTTCCCATAGGGTCCAATGTTAAATTATGTTTCTTGCTTGCAGGCATCTCTATTAAAGTTTGGACCTGAAAAACACCTTTTTTAAAGGCGACCACCTAAAAACTATTGTGGTCAAGTTTGGTTCCAATTGCCTCTGCAGTTTTAGAGATAAAATCTTTGAATGTGTTCTTTGAATGTGCTTTTCTAAAGGGTCTATTGTTAAACTATGTTACCGGCAGGTGACAATCTTGGATATAGTGCAGGCCTGAAAACACCTTTTTGCAGGGGACCATCTAAAGACTGTTGTGGTCAACTTTGGTTTGAATTAGCCCAGCAGTTAGAGGATTAAATCTTAGCATTATCTTTCCCATATGGCGCAATGTTAAACTTTGTTCCCACTGGCAGCCATTGTGGATATAGCCCAGACTAAAAAAAATCCTTTTCAATATGCGCCCTCCTTAAAAACTATTGTGGCCAAGTTTGGTTCAACTTACCGGTAGGTCAGTTGTTTCAGAGTATAAGATCTTTGAATGTGTTTCCCATAGAGCCCAATGTCAAACTATGATCCCTGCTGGCAGCAATCTGTGTTTGAGACTGGACCTAAAAAACATCTTTTTGCAATGGACCTCCTAAAGACTATTGTGGCTAAGTTTGGTTCAATACTGGCTCAGCAGTTTCAAAGGATAAGATCTTTGAATGTGTTCCCCCACAGGGCCCTTGAATACCAAAACAATATTCAATGTTTTTCTAGTTTGCCAGGATGTGTAGCAACCCTGGATATGGCCAGGTGAGATTAAAATGAATAATTTTTGTGAAGGACCAAAGTCCAGAATTGTTTCGATTGAGATGAGCTAACAGATAACAAGTGATGGCAATAACTAATAATAACTTATTGGGTCAAAATAAAGCATGTCACAATATTTTGTCATCAGTTAATTTTCAACATGAAATAGAAAGAAAGACAACTCTTCCATATTTTGTTACATCTATAATCCACATTTTTGAAAAAAGATAAGGGTCTATTTTTAATTATTGACAAATTCTTTGTAAAATTTCCTTAAAATATTAATTATTTCCTATAAATACAAAAAATTAAAATTCTGGCTTGAAAAGAAACTTTGTCTGGTGGGGACCTATATTTTATCAATTTTCATCTAACAAATTATAATAATACACATTCTGCATTATCTTATGTACCATATGTAAGTTTTATTGTTTTAATTACTGAATTCAGAGATCTAGTACCACTGAAATACCTTTTTTTTTTATACTGTTAGAAAGAATACAGTTTGTTTTGAGAATTAGTCTTTATATGAAGTGAATTCACGTAAGCAGGCAGTTATCTGTGGTTTATATTCGTCCAATACATATACCCTGAAGCACCTGACATCCAGATTTAGTATCTAATTGTTGATTAATTGAAATGATAAATTAAACCAACTTCCCATAAAGCATGTTGTACCAGTGCTTCAAGCAATAAAATGCAAATTTGTAATTACCAAACCGATTTTTATCAAACCATGATTATCGAATTGTGTTACAAAATATAGTTTAATCAGAATTCATAGATTTGCAGCTTGTAAAATTGTAAACTTGTAGTTTAATCAGAATTCAAACAAAATCATTTCTAGCATTTTAAATAAATGTTTTACATGCATAATATTATTCTATAGGGATATTATAACACATAAGGGTGTATTCTACATCTAAATATATTTCAATTTAACAATTTATCTTCAATGAAATTAAGAAGGCTAAATAGAAAGCCCCTACAAAACAGCAAATTTAGACAATGTGAATCATAATCCATTTCAGAAATTCAGAACAGGATGTTTTTGATAGCACAGAAAAGAAATTCATCGACATAAGGACAGGATAGACATTGTAATAAACATCAGTGCTTTGAGTTATCTCCCTTTAGTATGGAGTAAGCTCCGTTCCTTAGACAACACTAGACAGAAGAAAATCTACTACTCTAAAGTTGTAAAAGAAAGAAAAATTATTAAGCAAGATGTTTTGTTTCAAAACTCAACATAAAACTTACAAAAACAGTGTTTGAGTGCAACAAAATGTTGGATGAAACTTAACAGGGAATTTCCAAAGTGCCTAATCATGCTATGTTTGAATACACAATGTTACATCAAACCTATTACACTTACGGTTTATATATGGTGCCCAGCCTGTTAATCAATAAATAATAAAAAAATATCAATGGAATTTTTCTCTAATATTTCTGCCCTTTAGCTGGCATTAAATTCATCCCTGGGATAAAAACATCAACTAATAAAAGTGATTTTTCTTCAATATATACAGAAGAATATAGAACAATTATTACATAAAAACTTGTAAAATATGCTGGGTTCTACATTTTATGATTTTTCATAAAATTGTTTTGTGTTATTTTCTGTTGCGGTTTTTGCCATGTCATTGGACTTCGATTTTTTGTGGTTATTGCTTCCCTTGTTCCTTCAGTATTCTACTGCCGTTGTTTTCAAGAAATGGCCCACATCATATTTGACAAAAAACTTAAAAACACACAGACAGACAGACAATTGTCCTAACATAATTGGTGTGTCTCTACTAATATTACCTGAAAAAACTTTTTTCATCTCAGAAAGCTATATAAAAATTGAGGACATGTGAATTGTAGAGATTGAAATGAAAATGACGTGTATATAAAAGTACAAGGTTTTCTTTATTATGACAAATATCTACATCAAAACTGATATTACTTTTCATACAAAGAAACATTTATCCTCGAAAAACTATGGCCCAATCCTACCTATATGTCATAAACAAACTATGAGCCAATCTTTAATGTTAAATGATTTTAAGTTTAATAACATATAATTAACACACCTATTACACATTCAATAAATACTTCCATTTTACAATTTCATATTTTCAATTCACACATCCTGATCGCATTCAATATTTGATCAACTGCCATACAGTTCAATCTTTTCTCTTCTTAACTATTCAAATCATAAATTGTGTTACAAATGTCATTCACTCTCAAAATAAGGGTATGAATAAAGGAAGGAATGGTGTATGCATTAATGAATGAATGATGGAAATAGGATTTACCAAGCCTTATTAAGATTTAAGTCATAATCATAATCCTATTTCAGGTTTTCTGCTTTTTTTTAAAGTTTTGTAGCAGTTTTAATAATTACTTGAACTGAATATAAATCTAATGAAAAGTAAAGTAATCATATAACAGGCAGTTTTTGTATATGTACTTCATTTGAAGGATCTTTTTTCTTGGGAACTGAAGGGGGTCATTTTATTATATCACCAAAGTCCATCTCTCTAACAAGCTTCCCATGAACATGGTAAAACATGAATCAACAGGGTGAAAGCCATATCCTAGTTTTCATTTTTTTTCTGGCAGTTTGGAATAAAAAATCAACAAATTTATGCATAATACGGTAGTCATTTTTCAAATCAAAATCATAAAAGCTAAATCAAAATTTTGGAATATATGATAATTTCGAAACGATATGTAATGAGGTGGGGCCTTCACCCAGGACTCTGCCAAAAGTTTGAAAAATCTGTGAATAGGCACCTTTTTTGATGTAGGACTACAGGTTTTTTCACATCTCAATTAACAAGGATTTCATTTTTAAGGATAATATTTTATAAAATTTTATTTGACCAATATTAGAGAAAAACACTAAAAACCTTGAAAAAAACACCTAAAAATCAACAAAACATTTTTGAACAAGAGGCTGAAAATATTGTGGCTGAATAAAATAGGAATCTTGTATCTTATATATATATATATATATGTGTGTATATATATATATATATATATATATATATAATATGGCCTCAGATGCAATACCTGTGTAACAAAGGAGTTATAGACACTTCAGAGGTATTTTTTTACAGTGAATGTACATTAAGGATCCATTAATAGTTTTAAATAAAATAATTCCTCTTGATTTAAAATAAGTTTATCTCACATAAGGATAATACATAACAGATTTAGTCACAAGGGCAAGAATTTTAAAATTTGGCACGGTGCCATGAAAACTTTGATTCATTTGTAACATTTAATCTGTCAAATATATTATTTCCCCATTTTAAACAGCTTATGTATTCCATGCCAATATCTTATTTTTTATTGTTTGATGGGAAAATATTTAAATTCCAGTCCAGAAATTGAGCCCTATATATATTCAATGTCAAATTAGACACTTCAATAAAACATCAACCAAAGAATGTTTAACATTTGCACAGTAGGTTAAATATCTGATCTTTGAATTGGATTTAAAAACGGTTGTCTCCCTTTTGAAAAGGTAAAAACATAGGTAATCAACGATTACAAAGTTCGCCTCGTTGTGGCACTTTGTCGCAGCAACCCAATTTTGCCTGGATGCTGACCTACCATCAGAGATGCATGCACATGCACAGTTAGATTATTGTACTATGCATAGTAACTGAGATATGAACTAAAATGTAAATTTGAATGCAAGCCACTCAAGCAGAAAATATAGGTCAGAGAGACCTAATTTTCTTGGAGGCTGTGAGTTAGCCCAAGATGCACCTGCATGCAAAGTTTGATGACCCTACACTGCATAGTTACTAAGATATATACCCAAATGCGGACGCGGACGCGGACGCGGACGCCGGGGGTACTCCAATAGTCCCCCTCAACTTCGTTGAGGCGAACTAAAAATCAAATCAATCTGTGCATTAAAAGTTATCTCCCTTTGCTTCTGGTCTTAAAAGTTTGGCATCTGAATAAATTTTTGACCTAAAGAAATGCATTTATTTGAAATTAATCAATGAAGATTGTTTGAATTGGAGCTTTGATTTTTTGTCCTTTATTGGCAAAATATACCATAAAGATTACTCAAGACTTATGTCACNCTTCAGAGGTATTTTTTTTTACAGTGAATGTACATTAAGGATCCATTAATAGTTTTAAATAAAATAATTCCTCTTGATTTAAAATAAGTATATCTCACATAAGGATAATACATAACAGATTTAGTCACAAGGGCAATAATTTAAAATTTGGCACAATGCCATGAAAACTTTGATTCATTTGTAACATTTAATCTGTCAAATATATTATTTCCCCATTTTAAACAGCTTATGTATTCCATGCCAATATCTTATTTTTTATTGTTTGATGGGAAAATATTTAAATTCCAGTCCAGAAATCGAGCCCTATATATATTCAATGTCAAATTAGACACTTCAATAAAACATCAAATAAAGAATGTTTAACATTTGCACAGTAGGTTAAATATCTGATCTTTGAATTGGATTTAAAAACGGTTGTCTCCCTTTTGAAAAGGTAAAAAAATCGAATCAATTTGTGCATTAAAAGTTATCTCCCTTTGCTTCTGGTCTTAAAAGTTTGGCATCTGAATACATTTTTGACAAAAAGAAATGCATTTATTTGAAATTAATCAATGAAGATTGTTTGAATTGGAGCTTTGATTTTTTTGTCCTTTATTGGCAAAATATACCATAAAGATTACTCAAGACTTATGTCACTCCAATGAAAAACTATTTCGTTTTGAATTCCTAACAGAAGAAGTACCGTTCATAGAAATTTTGCATTAAATTCATTTGAAGTCAAAATTTAATATAATATGCCAATCACAATAAAAATATACAAGGGAGACAGTAAATATATGGTATTTGTATAGTAAAAAGTTAAATGCTCGGAGATCAGACAAAACAACAAGGAGTTTACAGAATCATAAAACAAGGTATCTATGACAGAAAACGATTCTAAACAAATTCAGCAAACACACAGGTTTATACTTTATATGACACAGACTTAATGTCACATCATTGCAATATATAATTCCTGGTAATTGTGGAAAAGAAACAAAAATCATGGTGGTAATCTTGTCTTAATGTCCTCTGTATGAGGATTAAGTAATAATAATACAGAATAACATAACCTAACAATAGAAAGAGAGAGAGACAGGTTTAAAATTCTTTTTTAACCTTTATTACATGCATTGTATATCCATTCTATAATTCAAAACAACAAATGATACTTTTCTCCGAGTCTAAATTACAAAACAAGAAAAAAAAATCAAATGTAAATCAGACGGGAGTAAAATTCTACACCATAACAACCAACATTCAAATGACTACTAAATAAACCATAAAATATTGTATCACCTTACGAACTAACAAAGCCTCTCTGGTGTCAATGTCAAAATTTACGCCATGAAGCGTGATCTAAATTCTATACAAACAACAATATAGATACATTAGTACTGGATGAGGTAAATTCTCCACGGACAAACAGCTTCACAAGAGTCTAGTTGATTTCCACCAAATGTAGAAAAAAAAATTTAGCAATTTCTTATTTAGCCAATTAAAACAAGAGGGGACTGGGGCAAATTCACAAAAGGATACGCCCCATATCCACATTTTCTATAATATACATGAAAAGTCAAAGTATCTCCACAGTTGTTCTTCATGAGCATCTGCATACAGAGTCTTCTCTTGAGTAAAACTATATAAAAAAGCCTTCAATTGGTTTAAGGGGCGTCTTCTTACAATGAATCTTTGCAGAGGGGATCAATGAAATGTCTGTCATATTACCTCCCCTTCATTGTATCGGACAATAATTAAATTCCTTCACAAATATCTCAAGTTTCAACAAAATTCTGGAAGTGCTTTTAGAAAAGTTGTACCTACAAGGTAACCTTTGCCAAGGAATTAATAAGAAGTCAAAGTCAAATTGTCTCCCCTTCCTGCAGCTGGTGTCCGACAACAATCATATTCCCTTCATGGGCAACTGCAAATAGTATCCTAAATTTGCGTCAAGTTTCATCAAAATCATTGAAAGTTGTTCAAGAGGAGTAGCATGTACAAAAAGTGTAAACAGACAGACAGCTGAAGGAATTCGTCATATAATCTCACTTTCTTGTTATTGGACAATAATTATATTCCTTCATGCACATCTGCCTATAGCATTTCCTTTGTGTAAGGTTTCATCAAAATCCTTACCAGTGGTATAATAAGAGTTGCACTTAAAAAATGTTGACAGATTGAGAAACCCCTTATTCTAAGAAAGCATCAGTGTCTGGAACTGCAAAACAATTTTGTATAGAATTGTTGCTTTTCAGTTGAATGGCAGTTGATGTTTCAATTTGTATGAATTTACTGGTAACCTATTTGAAAGCTGAAATGAATAAAGAATAAAATTTGATAGCTCTGGCCTGCCCCATATTGCTTTTGACTGAGTTAAAATGGCTTAAATATGATCTGTAATTGTGGCTTTGTATGAATTCAGTTGCCTGTGTCTTTGATATTTAGGCTTAGGAAAAAATGTTTCTACTAGTATTCTATAAAAGGGAAGGATAACTGTATTTTTCTTAAGTTTTTACCTGCTTTATGAATGAGAGGCATTATGACTTAACAGTTCTTGTCAAGAATTGCTAAATAAACTGTGAACACAGCAGAATATGTCTCGCCCGCCCCTTGCATCGCCTTAATTTGCACACTGACTACTGCAGCAGTAATAAAAATAAACTATAATTCTTTAACTGCATTGACAATTTCCTTGAAAAGAAATGATGTGATCACTCATGCATGACTAAGGGGCAGGGCCACCATCAGGCATCTAGGCGTGGAATTGGTATGTACTCCTCAAGACGCGACTGCATGTCAAATATCAAGTGGCTATGACTACTTGTACAGCTAGGCTGTACAAACTGCTTGCTAAAAAACTTCAAGTGATTGTTCATGCATGGCTAAGGGGCGAGGGCCACCATCTGGGTATGGAATCGTTATGTACTCCTCAAGATGCAACTGCATGTCAAATATCAAGTGGCTAGGACTAATGGCTGTACAAACTGCTTGCTAAAAACTTAAAGTGATCGTTCATGCGTGACTAAGGGGCTAGGGCCATAAACTAAGTAGGAATTTGAGTTGCACCCATACTAATGCAACTGCACATCAAATGCAATGGACCTACAAATAAGATAAGCTGGTTAATTCACAATAGTTTGCAATTGTTGATGCCACCACCACAGGAAACACTATTCCTAAGTCTCGCTTCCATGACTTTTTGTCGCCGACGAGACAAAAACTTGCAGGGTAGGCACAAAAATTATGGTGTAAGGATTTGTGCAAATACAGTTATTTTTATTTTAGGCCTTACTCAAGTTTATTTACATATTTCTGTATATGTCTAGTTCTACTGGTGGTTAAAGTATCCATTACAAAGTGTTACCACAGTATCTGGGATGTTATAGGAAATTAACTGACGTCTAATGGTGTATAGTCAAACTAAACAAACAATATACAGGAAATATTCTCAGGTAACAATCAGCTGATTTACGACAGGTGTGCTAATAGACAAAAATTTTATTTCATTTGATTTTAAACCTGGCTACACTTTATAGATATAAAATGAAACCTTCACAGGCCCAATAGGTAACATTCAATTACCACAGAATAAAGTTAGAGACTAGAAAAAAAGGCAATAAATTCTTTTTAAAGAGGAGAATTTTTGCAAATCATTGTCACATTGTTGTCAATAACAAAGAAATGTATGTAAACGAGACCTGTTTGACTTTTTTGTAAAATAAATCTTTCATCTGAGATTTGATACAATACAGGAGAATTTAAAACATCTTTCTTTTAATTTTTTTAATGAAAGCGAACAATATTCTCCACTTTTAATTTTAGACACCTCACTAACATTCAGTTGATCATTCCTTAGCTATGTCCTCTGAGACGTAGTGTCAATATGTTTTCAAAAACAAATTTCAAATATTTACACAAGTGATAGAAATAAGCAATAAACATGTTAAGGACGTCAATAAACAGACAGACTACTTAATAGACTTATGGTATTGCTCGGTTTTGTATATAAATATCTTGCTGATGAGGTACTTTTCTTGAAGTTGGTCATTAACTGTACCAAAAAATTACCATTTTCTTTACCAATTCAATCTTATCTATTCAAATCTCAAAGTAGGAAAAATCCAAGTTTTAATGATATTTACCAATCTAATATTATTTGGCGAATAGTTAGTCTATTTAAACACGTAGGGTTATAGGAATCAACATTCAGGTCAAATGTAAAGAATATTGTATAGAAACACAAATATCCAATACAAAAAGTCCACTTAAATTAATATATTACAAACTATGTGTGTAGCATATGTATTTACACTATAAGGAGATATCAAATACAAAAACTCCACTAAAATATGAATATTAAAATTACATATGTAAAGTATATGTATTTACACAATTAAATTTAACCATTTATATCAGAAAAAGCAATAATATGAGGAACTTTCGCCTAAATTTTCCTTGATACCTCTGTTAACCTATTGTAGAATTTGTAACATAACATGCTCGTTTTCACCTATTTGAGATAACCACTATTGCAAACTGAAGACAGATATTTGCGACAGTAAAATCTTTTAGAACATTTTAAATATGTTTTGAAATTATCAAAAGTTTGATATGTTACTGCACCAGGATGTTGCTATTGGTTCAAATTCAGACAGTAAACATGAATTTTACAACCCAAAATTTTTTCATCATCCAATCAAAATTAGAGTTACAAATATTATTGCATTTGAATAAAATACTGTTGCAGCTAATTCAAGGTACAGCTTGTCTAATAAGAAAGGGAAATATGTTTTCTTCCTACCTCTTTCAGAGACAGCAAGACAAATGAAAACAAGATTGCTACGCGTAGCTATGTCCCCCGCCGCCACAGAAAAGTCAATAAAGTCCCATTTCTCATGTAAAATTTTGGTAATCAAAATGGCAGCAGGATATGATCAACTGCATTAGGTGGCAAATAGCTAAGCAAAATTTCAGCAAAATCCCTTAACTGGAGTATAATGAGATGTGTCCAGAAAGTCTCCCTATGTTGTAGTATGCATTAAGTCGATAAAGTCCAATAACTCCCTTATAATTTGTTGAATCAAAATGGCGATGTGATATGATCAATTACATATAACGACTAACAATCCTGTATAATTAGAATGAATTCAGACTATCAGTTTCTGAGGAGTTGCGTCCACAAGATTTGCCATTGTATAACAATGTGGATATAACAATGTGGAAATAATCAAAGTCCCATAACTCCCACAAAATTTGACGAATTAAAATGGCGATGTGATATGATCTAGTACTAATGGTGACTAACAATCCTGTAAAAATTGAATGAATTCTGAACAGCTGTTTCTAAGGAGTTGCATCAACAACATTTGCCATTTTATAACAATGTGGAAATAATCAAAGTCCTATAACTCCTACAAAATTTGAAGACTCGAAATGGCGACGCGATATGATCTTGTACTAATGGTGGCTAACAATCCTGTAAAATTTGAATGAATTCTGACCAGCAGTTTCTGAGGAGTTGCGTCCACAAGATTT
>MJUU01000011.1:0-12454 GCA_002080025.1 Modiolus philippinarum | reverse complement strand
TGTTGCTATTGGTTCAAATTCAGACAGTAAACATGAATTTTACAACCCAAAATTTTTTCATCATCCAATCAAAATTAGAGTTACAAATATTTTTGCATTTGAATAAGATACTGTTGCAGCTATTCAAGGTACAGCTTGTCTAATAAGAAAGGGAAATATGTGTTCTTCCTACCTCTTTCAGAGACAGCAAGACAAATGAAAATTACAAACAAATGTTTAACTAACTTTTAAAATTCATTGAGAGATGTTGTAGGAAATTAAACATAGACAAACGAATACTGAAGCAAAACCAGTAAAGGAAAAATTTCAAAATCAAAAAATCCAAAACACTGCTATTCATATGTCTGTACTCTCAAATTATAGTGCCTTGACAATATCTCACATTAACATTGCTTTCAGTATTATCAAACTAAAGATTCTATATAAGTTTTCACAGAAAGAAAATATCAAAATATAGCATGAATTAATGATTTATTGAACAATATTGATCATGAATTTTAAAATGTTATCATATATTTTATCGGACAGACGTACATACACAATAAACACATTATCTGCTGGACATTTAATCAGTTTTGCTAACAAAAGACGGGTAGACCGAAGTATATACTAATGATGTCTTTAACAATAGAGACCTGTAGAACAGGGGATCAGTTCTCAACACCACTTCATGCTGGTCTATTTAATATAATGTAGTTATCTCGAGTAAATTGGCTCACAAGAAAAAACGCAAGTTCAAGTTTTTCTATAGCCTTAAATTTAGCCGTTTTAAATTTAAACTTTCACTGTATGCAAAATTTAAAACATTTTAATTTTGTCTTGTCTTGTGGGTTTCATACTATGAAATTTTTGTACTGACTTGCTTTTTGTATTTTTTCATCAATTCTATTTCAAAATTCATTTGATTTTCAGAAGTTGTCTAGTTGACCTTTCACCTTATTTTCTTCTACTATCCATGCAAAAATTGGCATAATTAGACTATCTTTAAGCAAAATATCCATAATATGGCTAATATGTTTATAACACTATTTAAACAACATTTAAAATGTCAAATTTTCATTTAAAGTATGAATACATGTACAAATACTTCAAAATTGCATCTGAGCATGCAACCTTCAAATTTTCAATTATAAATTCTATGTAGGAGTTGTACAAGGATAAATATAGTGAAACTTATAAACCTAACCCTGAGTATACTGGCATCCTGATTAAACTGAACTCTTGATAAACTGACAACCTGTGCATATGTTTAAACTGAACCCTCAGTAAACCTACAACTTCCATATTCATTCGTCAGAACAAATAATATATGCCTAATCAAAACAACAATCAGAATCAAACAAAAATTTTGGTGCCGTGATAGTTCAGTTCAGAAGCTTTTACTGTACATGTTTATGAAAAGGTGTGACTATGAATCAAATCAAAATCAGAAAAGGATAAAAGTAAATGCAATTTTAAATTTTACAATCTTCATATATATCTATTCTACGACAGACAATAATTTTATTTCACACCATCACTTGTAAACGATTTTAACTTGTTTTCAACTTTTAATCAAATTTTCCCAAATTTACTACTACCATGCTGTTTTATTTTATTAGTTCAGTTGAAATGTGCAATAATTTTGATCAATCAAAATTTAAGAGTTTCTCTTTTGACAAATAAACATATAGGTTGTCTATTACACATATACTATGGCATGACTTGTTTTCCACTAACTTATTGGACCCTGTGAGTTAAAAATAAGAAACACTTCCATTTCCTCACAAGTTAGAGGCATTCATACATTGCGGCTTTGACAGGGTTGGTCATTTCATTCCCTACAGTAAAGATGCATATTGTGCAAGACATTCTATAGTTTTGAGAATTAAATGAGCTTCAGGGATCACAAATGAAAAGGAGGAGATGAACAGACTTTAGAAGACTATAATCCTCTACCAAGGTAACAAGCAGGACTTTAGTGGTTATCAAACCCTTTTCTAAATAGCAAAGGCAGACTACCAGTACAACAGCCAAGATGATCTTGAGGATATTGAACACTTCTTTATACATTACCTGTCTCTAAATCCAGAAAACAGACATTTCCTGAGCCATCAAAAGCCACTGTATCTGGTGTTATACATAAAGTCTGGAACATTTCCGGGGAACATTTGACTACATCCAACACAAGACAACATTCTCGACACAAGGCCCATAACTCTTCTTCTGATAAACTATAATCCCTTGAAGATAGAACATCTGAAAGACTGATGGTTTCATCTCCTTCAAGTTCAGGGCTGATATCTTGCTCTTCAGCAGCCCCCTCTAGGTACTCCATAGTAGGTGGAGATAACTCTGTTTCCATGATTATAAATCCGTCATGATATCATTCTGTCTGAGCTGAAATCATGTAATATTACTAATTATTAATCTTTAAAAGTACAAGATTTGTGTATTGTTAATTAATTACCATATTTATCTATATCCATATTTAAATGTAACATAAATAATCAGATAAACATTTGTCTGTATTGTCTAATTAATCCATGTCTTATATAAATAATACTATTTTCACAGCTTATTTTTTATTTACAGGTAATTACAGGTAACTGTTAAAATTGATATTTAAAATCAAGTGTTTTGCAACCAAATATAAAACCATGTTAAGAGTCCTGTTTTTAAACACGGGATTAATATATATATATATGTGAATGGTCAGTTTATGTCAAAATGGGTCAATCTTGTTTTTCTTTACTTACAAATACAGGGTTTATAAGTCTGTAATACAAAAATCCAGATTACAGCTTTAGATAGACCGTGTAATATGTACTACAACATTTTCCATTACAAGTAATCAACCAAAGACAGACAAGGGTGAAAATAAGCTCCCCAACCAAAATGAAGAGGGAATCACATATTTCTCTTACCTCTCTATAAGTAATTATATAATGAATATAAAAAAAAACTAAACTTTGTTCACCTTTTTCCATTTTTCCTACATTGTGCATGACCATTATAATCATACAAAACATGCAACAGACAATTCATATTAGAATTTTCAAATTTCTGTTTTGTACGTTAAACAAAGCCATTTTCTATTTTTATTAAATCAACACTGCCCCTCCCCCTCCCAACCATAAGAACTCTCTTTGATGATCATTCCAAATTTTGGAAAATTTTTAAATTGACAGTTACGAATGGAAGCAGTATTTAAAGCATGTGTATGAGTTTGGATTTGTGCAACGAGATGGAAGTACAGTAATGTTGGTCTATGGGAGCCAACACAGAGTGTCCTCCAAAGTCTGCGGTTCACAGTCCAAATGCATTCCCTTGTTTGTGGACTGTGAACCTCCCACTTTGGACTATGACAAATGTTTATTCATTATATGTTAACATTTTTTCCATTTATTTAGTAAGAAACTGAAAAGGCAAAGTCCGAAAAAGTCAATAAATGGACATTTAAGGTCAAGTAGAGAATTGGTGGTCTGATAGTAACATGGCATTATCTTCCATTAGTAACACGGCATTATCTTCCATTAAATAATCAATGTAATGAAGTACTTGTATACACAGAAATACTATTAGAATATAGACATATAGATATATGTATGTACAGTGTCAGATTGAGGTCAGGAAGACTTGTACTCATTTCATGTTAATACAGAATTTGTGCCATGCTTTAGATTTTGTGAAATAATATGATGGAACTCGACGGAATCAAACTTCATCAACTTAATCAATTTTCCTGTGTTCATCTAGAATTGTTTTCACTAAAAATTGGCGGTGATTTTCATATTGAATTCATGCAAAAAACAAGAAAATATTCAGTTTAAACTGAAAAAAGTTTTTTTGATTGTGATTCTTATCAAACTTACATTTAAGAATCATTTGTGTAATTGTGACATTTTTAGCTCCATAGCAGGCAAACTCATTCTTTTAGCAAGTTAAAAAGTTTTTAAATCATACTTGCCAACTTTTCAAAACATTCAAAGGGGTTTTGTCATATGTCACAATTTTCAGTTAAGTCACATTTAGTAAGGGGGGTTAAAATCATATTCATGTTGTTTTTTAGCACCTTCTTGACCTGATAATCACATTGCAATTAGCCAATAACTGTTTGTTCATTAAGGAAAGCATAAGGTTATACCATACTCTGATCTACATCCATGCCAATTTTGAAGAAAATCTTAATACCCTTATATTTATGCATCTTGATGCATAATTGATTTTTTGAAAATTTTAATCTGATGCTTTAGTGGAGAAAACCTCGTAAAAAGTGACAGTTAGAAGGTATATTAAATATTGTATCAATTTTGTAATGTTTAAAATTCTTATTTAATGTTGTATCTGAAATTAAAAGTTTGGAGCAGTCTAAAAATATGGAGAAGCCTACCTCAATATTTTGTAACGGTAGATTTTTGTCCAGGTTATCATTTTTTGCACAAAACATTCCATTTTCCGTCCAGGTCACCAAATTTTACACAAAAGCCTACCTTTATTTGTCCAGATCATCCAATTCTGTACAAAAGCTCATTTTTTTTTGCCCATCTTGCCAAAATTTAGACAAAAGACTCCATTTTTTGTCCACCTCACCAATTTTTAAACAAAGAAGATATCCATTTTTGCCCAGCTTGCCAAATTTTATATTTTCAGCATTGAAACAATTTTATTTTTTATATATTTAGCAAAATGAAGAATTTTAAGCTGTACACAGTAGTATATATAGTATGTCTCTTCTTCCTATCAGAAAATGTAAATGACTAAAATTTTACTCAAATTTATTGTATTTTTGTTACTTCTTGAGGGATTATTGTATCAAATTAGAAATGTTTGTGTATTGAAGAATTCAATCAAAATAATACAGTATTAACACAAATACTTATTTTGTCATAATATATACAATTTAAAAGTTATAACTTTTTGCACACAGCAGTTAAGGCTAACTAAAATGACACAAACCTGACTCGGAAGGGTATATCCCAATCATATCAAAATATATTGTGTATTGGAAGAAATTTGTCTATAGTTGTGTATTAAATAATTAATCTGAAAAGATCAATAAGAAATGAATTGACCACTTTATTACTTACCTACTATTTACCTGTATACAGGTGTGAAATTACAGGTATGTCCTCCATCTTTTAAAAAAACAGCTGAAATTTCAAAACGGTACACTGATCAATACATAGGGTTGGATAAAATTGACGTTTTGCCAGAAATATCCTTCAATATGTAATAACCTAGTTAATGTGCTAATCGTTTCAATATTGATGGTTTAGGTTGAGTGGGTACGTAGTACACTACCCGTTAACTCATGCATGTCACGACAAGTTTGTCAACATTTTCTTTTTAAACTTACATGCATTCAATATATATGGCATAAACAAATATAATCAATGATAAAAATAGAAAGTTTAAACAAAGTGATGATATCTGGTGTAATTTATCAGTTTAAGTTAATTCAAAATAAATAATGTAGCAATTTCAATATTAATCTATACAATAATATCGGCTAGAATTTCAATTTGTTGGCAAAATGTCTACTAGAATCATCACATTCAATTATAATTAATTATTTGAATAGACCCACTTAAAATTAACTTTATAGATATCATGGATATAGAATTTAAATAAATCATTTTATAGTTTCTATTATTAATCAGTATACTATGCAAATGTTCTGAACAAACAAATTCTTATTGCTTGAGAATTAATCTTAGGTTATACAAAAATTCAGTAATATCTTCAGTTTGTAAGTGAAGACAAAAAATATAGAAAACTTTAATTGTTTTTTTAAACTAAAGACAAAGTTCACAATTTTTTCCCTTAAAAGTGAGGGCTTAAGAAAGCAAAGGGAGAGATATAAAGTCTTGTTCTATATGATAAGCCCTGACTTTTCATCCTTTTACCTTTTCATATATTTTTGTTAATTTATGAAATTTTTTTACTATAGATTATGACACAATTTGAATTGTTATATGAAATTGCACTTCAAATCTTAGTAAGCTTAACACTTATGGATTAGTAATGGAAGAATTAGTCACAGTTAATCACTACCAGTGCCAATATACCTTTTTAGTTATAAATACTATGACTAAGTGTATGTGGGCTGTTTTTTTTTTCACATCCAGAGGTATACAGTTGAAAATTGCAAAACTGTACTAAGGGAAATTTTCCCAGCCATTTTATTTTCACAATTTTCGTATAAATGGATAAGGCGTAAAATAAAACTGTCTCTAATATTGCTATACTATCAGATAATTTAGCACCGTGAATTCAAGACTGTGCAAAATGAAATTTGTTTTGAAAAACACAAAATTAAGATTGTGCGAAAATTACCCGGTTTACAATAAATCGAACACCATGGATGTCTCAAACCCTCTTGGTTGCCCCTTTATTCAAGTTTAAACATAACTTGACCTTGACAGCTCTAACACCCTTCATGCTCAAACTGTTTTTATTGGTCTGTTGGGTGTTCAAGCTATTTAAGTTCTATTATATTATCAAGCAAATCATATTCTGAATTAATAACTTTCACAGATAGTACTCACTTCACAGAATAATTCATGTTTGTGATGTTGAAAAACTGTGAATCGACTTTTATTTCCAACATTTCACTTTAATAACAATTCATGAATTTTGAGCACAAGCCCATTATGACTGTGGAACCAATTCAAAGAGCTTATCAAGTCAGACTTACAGAGTATACAAAAGAAGATACAGCTGTCGCAAAATGGCAGCCAGTTAAACATCCTGGTCAGTGAACCCTGAATCAATATGGCATGTGAAAATTTAGGTGTATGTGGACACAATAGAGTTTTAGACACATTATGCAAATTTGGACACAATGATATACCTCCCCCTTTTTCAACAAAATATACAATGCTGAATTATCTCCCTATAAAAATTTTCAGCAGCAACAAGATTACTTAAGGCACATCTTCAAGTTGTATACTTCACTTGTGAAACTTCACCAAAATCTAATAATCCATTTTAAAGGACATCCTCTGATAAGGTTGCCCCTCATTTTTTCAGAAAATATTTTTTAAAGACAACTTATCTGCCCTTCATAAATTCAGGTAGCAAGCATATTACTTGATGTACATCTTCAGGTGGTATATTATAACTGTGCAACAATTCATGAAAATCCAAGTAGCCCCTAAAGAGGACATGTGGTGACAAGGATCTTCCTCCTTTTTTCCAGAAAATATTCAAAGACCAATTATCTCCACTCCCTTAAAAATTTGGGGCATCAACCATATAAATTCATTCACACCTTCAAGTGGTTTACTGCAACTGTAACATTTCATCAAAATCCAACAAGCAGTTTAAAAGTACATGTGCTGACAAGGTTCCTTCCCCTTTTCAAGAAAATATTCAAAGATAAATTATTTCCCCTTCAAAATTTAAGGCAGCAACCATATTACTTCATGCACAGCCTCAGATGGTATACTACAACTGTGTAACATTTCATCAAAATCAAAGCAACCATTTGAGAGGACATGCACTGACAAGGTACCTCCCCCTTCATTCCTGAAAATATTCAGACTAATTATCTCCCCTTCAAAATTTTGTGCAGCAACCATATTACTTCATGCACATCTTCAGGTAGTATACTACAACTGTGCAACATTTCATCAAAATCCAAGCAGCCATTTAGGAGGACATGCCCTGACAAGGTACATGGACAGACAGGGTGATTCCTATGTACCCCCCCCCCCCAACTTTGTTTGCAGGGGCATAATAAATCATTGAAAGTGATATCTTAATCGTGAATCACTTGTAAAAAGATGACTATTCTTTCAGCAATTACTTGAACAGCAGTAGCAGTTACTCAATCAATTACTCAAACATCAGAAGTTACTTGATAAGTGACAGCTTAATTACTCATGCACCAGTAATCACTTGAAATATGACATACCTCTGGCACCAATGAAGGAAATAATGAAACAGTAACTAGATCAGCAGTTACATGATTAGTTAAAACAGTTACTTGACTAGTGAAAGCTTGATTCCTCCGACATAATAAAGGGCTACGCCAACCGCAGCATGTAGACCACTGAAATTTGAACAAGTGTAATTGGAAGTGAGTGTGGACATACTAAAGAGCTTGACACAATAATTGCATGGACACAATAAGGGGATTGACCAAGTAATTAGCTGGACACAAACTAGGGAAAATGAAAAATTAGCCCTTTTGACTCCTTATGGTTCCTCTTTGTCCCCTTATAGCTCAAAAACAGTAAGAGCTACACCAAATCCATTGACATACTACTGAAAGCTTATATCAAGTGGAATCCTAAGAAAAAAATCCCATTGAAATCCGTCGAAAAATAAAAATTTCATGTAATCTGCAAGTTTCCAATTTTGGCCCCTTCCACCCCTTATAGGTCGAAAACGGTATGAGCTAGGACAAATCTGTTAACATACTGCTGAGAGCTTATATCAAGAGGAATCTAAAGAAAAAAATCCCACCAAAATCCGATGAAAAATAAAAATTTTAGGTAATCTGCAAATTAGCAATTTGGCCCCGTTTGGCCCCTCATAGCTAGGTAAGCAAACAAGTTACCAAAAATCTAATAGCAGAGTGCTGTGTTAATTTTTCATAAGCAATCCAATGAAAAAAACTGCATCAAAATCGGATAAAAAATAAAAATAATAATTTTTTTGGATTCGCCCCTTTTGGGCCCCATTTATCTCGGGAACGGTACATGCTACGTGAAATCCGTTGGCATATACCAGATTGGAAATTTCCTCAGGAGCACACTGAAAGAAACCCCATCAAAGTCCAATTAATAATAAAGATTCTACAGACAAATATGTGAAAACACCCAATTTAACCCTTTTTTTGGCCCCTTTTTTAAAAACGGGTGGGGTCACAATGACCAAAACTACTGCGACCCTTCCTTTTGTACCAAAGAACATTATGTTAAAATTTCATAAGGATTGATTTGCTGGAGCAAAAGGTATTGACCAAAAACAAAAGTGTCTACAGACGACGACGACGACAACGACAACGACAACGACGCCGACAATGACGACAACAGCACCATACCATTATACGACCGCAAAAATTTTTGCTGTCGTATAAAAAATTACTGGACCTAATATAGCTTTTACACTTCAGTTTAGTTGTAATTCATCTAACATCACCAGATACTTGATCAGTAACATCAATTACTTGTGACTACTCCCTAGTCAGACATCAGCAGCTCTTACACTAGTGACAATATGTAGCATGACATCACTTACTTGTGATGACTCGGGCATCAGCAGCTCTTACACTAGTGACAGTATGTGGAATGACATCAATTACTTGTGACGACTCACTAGTCAGACATAAGCTCTTACACTAGTGACAGTATGTGGAATGATATCAATTACTTGTGACGACTCACTAGTCAGACATCAGCAGCTCTTACACTAGTGACAATATGTAGCATGACATCACTTACTTGTGATGACTCGGGCATCAGCAGCTCTTACACTAGTGACAGTATGTAGCATGACATCACTTACTTGTGACGACTCACTACTCAGATATCAGCAGCTCTTACACTAGTGACAGTATGTGGAATGATATCAATTACTTGTGACGACTCACTAGTCAGACATAAGCAGCTCTTACACTAGTGACAATACGTAGCATGTCATCACTTACTTGTGACAATATGTAGCATGACATCACTTACTTGTGACAACTCAGGCATCAACAGCTCTTACACTAGTGACAGTGTCATCTACAGAATTCTATAAATATAAATAGAACACTGATTTAACACAAAGATATTGTAACAATTTCTTTTGAAGATACTAGCTAGTGCAAACTGGTTTTAAACAGCTTACAGTCATTTATTATGAGAAATATTTATATTTAAAAATCCCTAAAAGTTTAGTTGAAAAGTAGAATGAAGTTTAAGAGATGCAGATATTTTGTAATACTGTAATACTTCCAAAAAAGCATGAATAAGACTCATCATCTTTTTTATCAAATTTATTTCATATCTACATTTGTATTTAAAAATACCTTCCAAATCAAAACCATTCATTCATGGACAGTGATAAATCCAAAATGACCAATTTCATTAACTCAATATCTGCTCATCTGATCTTTGAAGTTCTTCATGTGGATTAACATAACCCAGATGAACTGTAAAACTACCCCCCCCCCCTTACTAATCCAAGTTTGTTTTTTACTATGTACAAGAAAATCTAACAGAACAGAAAAAGAAGATACTTTTGTCCAGAAAACCGCACATACGTTTGTGTCAGATGTATACATAGAAAGAGACTTACTTTTAGATGGACAAATCACTACATATGGCCTGAGGTATAAAGTTAAGCTTATCTTAATTGAGCTATAAATCTTATATCTAAATTACTTATAGTATTACTATAGTCCTACACTTAACAATACAGTTATTCTTCTGAAGGGGGTTATAAAGTTTCATCTATTAAATACAATTTACATACAAATGGTTCATTATAAAATAAAAAAGAATATCACTTGCTGCTGAAATATATTTTTGTCTATAATTATAGCAACTTTCCAACTACAGGAATTAGGAATATTGGAATCTTATATATACCAGTCTGCACTAGACCTACTATTACTTGAACCAGAAAATGTGTTTATAAAACACAGATGCCCTGCCGACAAATTTATCGCAATAGATAACCTTGGCCAATCATCAATGGAATTGGGATGGAATCATCAAGAAGTACTGTTACAGATGATTATTCATAAAATATTTGTTTAGTAATGGATGTAAACAAAAACTACCCAACTTAAGTCGCTGAAGCATAAAATATTAGTCAGGTTATTAAATTAATCATGAATTATGCAGTACTCACTACGGTGATTTATTTGATTAACCACCAAGTTGCTAATAAATTCGCCTAATGCAAAAATTCAACAAAGTCCACCAAGTCTAAAATGTAGGTCAAAGTCAACAAATTGTTTAAAATCTGGTAGTTTTCACTAAGATGAGTCATTTCATAAAACATCATAATGTTATATTGTGTAGTTGAATTGAAATGGACTTAAAACACAAAATTGACCAAAAATCACTCAAGCATAAAATGTAGGTCAAAGACACTAAATTGTCCATGATTTGGATAGAACCCATCAAGGTGATTTATTTGATACAACACCATAGTGATATCATGTTTAGTTGTTGGAGAAATGCACTTAAATGCAAAAATTTAACAAAAGTCACTCAAGCATAAAATATAGGTCAAAGCCACTTAATTCTTAATGATTTGGGCAGTACTCATTACGGCAATTAATTTGATGAAACATCATTGTCCTATGATGAGTAGTTGTTGAGAAATGGACTTAAACGCAAAATCTAACAAAAGTCACTCAAGCGTAAAATGTCTAATTGTTGGTGAATCTGGTAGTACTTACCAAGGTGCAAAAACTGGTGTAATAATATTAAAATATTACAAGAGGTTACCAAAATATGGACCTAAACGCAAAACTTAACATAGGGACGTACATACGGACAGACAGACAAGGGTAAATCTATATGCCCCTTCCACTTCGCGGCGGGGCATAAAAACTTTTTTAGAAACATATTTATAAAAATAAAAATAAAATGTGTCCATAGGACACAGATGCCTCCACCAGATAGACATTGGCAAACAAGAAATGATGGACTTGAAAAGGGGAGACACGGTACAACTCACCATACCAAAGCTTCAGGCCAAATCCTACATACACAGGCTGAGAAATCTTTGACGAAAATTTTGGACGCACTTACATACGGACATACAAAGGTAAAACTTAATGCCCCCATTGCCTAATGGCAGGGACATAAAAACCTACATGGCACCTCAGTTCACTAGCCCAGTCCTTATGTACCATGTGACCAAGTTTCTTTTGAATCAAATGTGGGCTTTTGAGAGTGATTGTTCAGGAAAAAAATATTTCTGCGATTTCAATTAATTTTTTTTCCATTCCAAATACCTACAAAAATTTATTTAAGTCCAAATACAAGTTTTTAAGTTATTGATTGTAAAAATATTTTTGAAATTTTTATATAAAATCACAATAACCTTGACCTTTGACATGATTTCAATTTTCACTTTCTGTCACAACCAAATGCCAAAGTTTCATTAAATCTGATTAGCTAATCTGGAATACACTATTTTCTGAAATTTTTTATATATAATCAGTCAGTGTGACCTTGAATTTTGGCTATTTTCTCCAAAATCAAGAGTTCTTCCCCTCCTGGTACCCAACAACAAGTCCAAATTTCATTTGAATTGGATGTCAACTTCTTTATTTATTGTCCTTGAACCACATATTCAGAAATTTCCAACCTGTTTTCCATCTTTCAAATTCCACTTTTACGAAATTGAAAGGGTTCTTCACCATCCTCCTGGTACCTAAATATATGTCCAAAGTTTCATTTGAATTGGATGTAAACTTTTGAGTTATTATCCAGAAACAAAATCAATAGACTCCTCC
>MJUU01000009.1:0-25868 GCA_002080025.1 Modiolus philippinarum | reverse complement strand
CCCCCCTTTTTTCAGAAAATGAATATTCAAGATAATTTCAGAAATATTCAAAAATTAATTATCTCTCCTTCAAAATTTTGGACAGCATCAGATGGTGTACTACAACTTTGTAAAATTTCATCAAAATCCAAGCAGTCGTTTAGGAAAACATGCACTGACAAGGTATATAGACGGACAGACGGATGGACAGACTGACGGACATATAGACAGAGAGACAGACGGACGGACAAGGTGATTCCTATATTTCTTCCAAGCTCTATTGGCGGGGGTATACTAATTATAACAACACTAAAATTCAAACTGATGTTAAATATGTATAAACTTCAAAAGTCAGATTACCAATGGGATTACGTTAAGAATACAAGGTAAACAAAATAATTATTTACGTCTAACGATTTAAGACGACGACCATTTGAATTTTGGGGATGTAACATTTGTTAAAAATAAACAATTTTTATAGATTTTCATGTCTAGGCAAAATCGTCCATGCCCTCGTCCCCCCTTTTTTTCCCGGAACCATTCATTGTTACATTGAGAAACATCTGTCGGCTATCTCCAGATTAGTTGTATATGGACAAAGTGGAGATAGTTTTAAAAGCCTCGTTTGATACTGAAATTAAAATTATCTCCACTTTGACCATATATAACTATCTTGATGCAGGGAGATAACCGACCGATGTTTCTCATTAGAATTATCTACACTTTGACCATATATAACTATCTTGATGCAGGGAGATAACCCACCGATGTTTCTCATTACAAATTATCTCCACTTTGACCATATATAACTATCTTGATGCAGGGAGATAACCGACCGATGTTTCTCATTACAAATTATCTCCACTTTGACCATATATAACTATCTTGATGCAGGGAGATAACCGACCGATGTTTTTCATCAGATTTTTGAACTGACCGATTTCTTCTCTTCCCTTGACGGGATTTGAAGCCAACCCGTTGATCACTACAGCGTCAATTGCTTTGCATTATGACAAACCACTTAGCCCCTTCAACCAAATAAGCTATATTAAATATCACTTTTATTTATAGGGGTGTGTACCTGTGCTCATAAGGAAACAAATAGCCCGAAACATATGAATATTTGAACTTTTATTATGCCAAGTTTTCTTACTTTTGACTCTATGAGTGTCATGTGGTTGTTTGAGCGTTGTGTTTGTCTTCTATTGGTCTTTTTTTGTCGGGCAATGTATGACCGCAATTGTAAGAATACTTTGCCAGTTGAGTTTTTTTGCTGACGATCCCGCATCCATGAAATGATAAACATTGATGTAGCGATGCTCGACATCCAGCAATTAAAGCAGTGCTAGGGGCCGTCTTGAACTTACTTCGAGGTATGAGCATAGCTCATTGTTGAAGGCCTCATGGTGACTTCAAGATGAAGAACAACAATAAAAGCTTTGTTCCATTGCTTGTTTTTCCCACGTATTTGTGGAGATTTGTCTCATTTGCTTTTATTCCATATCCCTTCATTGCTTATATAGCGTCCGCAATTAAAATACAGCTTTATATTTTTTGACAGCAATCTTAATTCAGCTTGACATCTAGCGATGAATTCCACTCGAACCGGTGCTATAGGTTGTCTTGAACTTTCAACGAGGAATGAACTAAGCTCATTGTATAAATCTTCATATTAACTTGAAGATGAAGAACAACAATCAAAGCATTGTTTCATTGCTTTGGTTTTGCCATCTGTTTTAATAGACTTTGTGTCATGCACTTACTTCATATCCTTTCATTGTTTATTTTAAATTATGCATTGAAAGGGATGTCATTTTTAACCTGTTTAATGTTTCACACAAATTGTTATATATACGAATGCCTCAAGCCTGATTTTAGTTTCTGCAGAATTTCGACAAATTATGTCTCTTTAGTGCAGATCAAGTCAAAACATTTGAAAATTCCGAAATGTGTGTAAAAGCTGCTAGACATTACGACATAGTTATGCACAAGGGAGAAATTCCTTAGTTTTAAACAAACTTCAGACATTGCAAGTGTTACTATAAAATCGGTTTTCGGGCCAGTACTCGGGGACTAATAGTTCACTAGCACCAGAGGCATCGGCTATCTCAAACTCTGGATCCAGTTCAGGATACAAACACAAATAATTTATGTTCCTAACAAATAAACCATATTTATTATATAGATAGCGGTGATTTATCGTGTTATCTCAGTTAAATAAATGTCACAATGTCACCGGTGTAAATAAAGGATTTCTAGTCACCGAAAGAATTCACGTCACAATATCTCGTCAATATCGTCGTCAAGTAAACAACTGGGGCATTGAAATGAAAAAAAAAATAATCCGCATTTAAAATCTCGGCTTTTGAGTAGAAAATCTATATAATAAAAAGCATAACTAATCGACCGTCATGAATATCAATAAAAAAGTCACTCGTATCGATCACGATCAACTTATAATTTTTATCATCACACACACACACACACACACACACACACACATTAAAGTGTAAAAAATATTTGCCTATATGAACAATACATAAGGGATGTCGTTGCAATTCTAGCTGTCAATATTTAAAAAAAAGACATATATGTTATGCAAAATCTTTTTGTTGTGGTTTTTCTTATTCTAAATCTATTGGTGCATTTTTTAACATTATATCCTATTCAATTAAGAAATAATTCGAGGGAGAGTGAATATATGTCGATTTTACCACGGGTTGGCCCTTTATGGTAAATATTTTACCCCGAGCGTATACGAGGGGTAAAATATAGGCATAAAGGGCAAACCCGTGGTAAAATCACCATATATTCACGCTCCCGTGAATTATTTCGATTTTAATATGACGCTTACAGGCTACAGAAAAGATGAAATCGTCTTTGTATTCATAGGTAAAACAGCCATTTTACCCCGTAAAGTACGACGTTATGTTCTATAATGCTGCAAAAAATGTCGTCACACTGTCTATGACGTTATCAAAAGTAACGTCGATTGTCATGACAATACCCACGAATATATCCTGATTTTACCACGGTTATGGACACAAGGCGATTAAAGGACGTCATATTACAATGTATAATTTAAAAATGCAGAATTAGTAAACTAACAAATACAAATGTTATTTTGTATGTAGCATCGCCACATGTTATACTAATATTAACAATGAAAGGATATGGAGTAAATGTACATTACACATAGTCTCTATAAAACATTATTAAACCAAGCAATGGAACAGCGCTTTTATTGTTGTTATTCATCGTGAAGTCCCCATGAAACCCCTTTGTTAGTTCAACACAGTCCCTTGAAACGGTTTAAGCGGAATCATTGCTAAATGTCGAGCAACGCTTCTCTTTTGTTCATGGGTGCGGGGTTGTCAACAAACATAAAATAAGCTGGCAAAGCGTTGTTACAACTGCTGTCATCCGTTGCCCGACAAGAGGACTCCTAAATATAAACAACAGGGCATTCATCGGATCAATTGCAAGAAACCTTGGCATAATAAAACAATAAAGTTTTTGAAAGTATGATAGTGTTTTACAAAAGGATCTTTCATGTTGTATCCATATGAGATATTCTCTCAAGAACAAGTACCCCATAACTAGTATTCATAATACCGGTAATAATGTATAACGGATGGCCTTAAGTTTCCTTCAGCGCACTATTAACATATTCTTTGCCTTCAAGATCGAGGTGATCATAATACACTGTAATGTTTACAATCCGTCCAGGGAAGAATATAAATTTGTAAGCCCAAAAATCTAATTTTAACACTGTTATTTAAACTGTTTTATTTAAATAACCATATGAAAACAAAGCAACCGACGTACCTTTTGAATTAGTTGTTAATAGCTATGATTGGTTGGATTGGTGGTTTGATACCTTAAGCGAAATAAGCGGCCTGTCAATGCATCTCCTTAAACGTGAAATAAGCACACCTGACGTATAACGATGTATCCATCTGCATATATGAGACATTTTCATTCCGAAAAATATGATTTGTCTTATATTTGTTTTGTTTTATGTTTGCTTTGTGTCCTCATGTCTCATGGTTAAGGAGTCTCAAATATCTCCTTCCTTTGTTGCTTAGGTATTTTTTTTCTGTACACAACATAAAATACGAAAGAGCGGTAAAATCTTCATCAATTTTTGGAAAAACGTTTTTCCACAGATATCCAATTTCTCAGATCATATGGTTATATTTATTGTTGTATTAAAGGAATGAAATATTTTATCAGAATTTAAGAAAATGAATCCATACGTTATTATGTCGGTAAAAAAACAACTTTTAATAAATTGTTTCCAAATACAACTTGCATGTTACCTTTCAATTTGATGGTTGTTGAGGAAGTCGTCTGTCTGTGAACTGACTTCAACCTTCTCTGAATTTTTGTTTCCTTGGAAAAGAAATTTAAAGAGAAGTTGTAAAAATGAAAATTATACGTTATACATCGAATATGTTATTCTAATATGGAGCAAAATGCGAGAAAAAAACATTTACTTCCGGCTCATTGTTGACTCATCTACTCAATGAAATTCTCACAATCGATGCTGATCGATAATGTCACACAACACTGGAATCAATAAAATAAAAAGAAATCGAGTTTTTACTGTCAGCTTTCATACCTCATTATAGATGCAGTTTCACTATTGATACAGTATGTATTTCTATTCTCGGCATGAATATGAAAGCAAAAGACGATTAAACATTGAGGAGCTATCAATTGAAGCACTGTCTACTGGGAAAAAACTCTCTAAGTCAAACAAGGCTATGAGAGTTGTAGCCTTAATTGTAGTGAATGTTTCACCGAGTCATTGAGCAGCCCTAGCTACTGGACCGATGATGCAAACTTGGACTATCAGTCCTCTAGTAGTGGTATCGACCCAATTATAGTCTTAAAGCCGTTAACTATATGATACATAGGTATGGTAAATGCATATTTTCAAAACGTCCGGAGCACCTTGCGTCACACTCGGTTTTTATGGGAGTTCACACTTTAAGTGCTTTAGTTTTTTGTGTTGTCTTGTATATCAAATAATTAATTTGTAGTTTTGTCTTCGTTAAAAATATTTGTGGTACCGATTTGTCCTTGTTGATGTTTGAAAACTAGAGATTGACATAAGCTTTTTTCAACATTTTACCTTTGCATTGCTTGAGGGTAAGAGAAATAACACGTGCCGATGATTTGAAATGGATTTGTCTTAGGGTTAGAAAATGACATTAACTAATCAGCTACAAACAGAACATTCAGAACCATTTATGACCCACTGATAGTGTGACGGTTGACGCTGGTGTAGCAGGACATGCTTATCCTTCCGGAGCACCTGATGCCACTTCCGGTTTTCATGGGAGTTCACACTATGAGTGCCTTAGTTTTTTATGTCGTCTTTTTATTTCCGTGCTTGTAGCTGTCTCACGTCCTTGTTTTGTCTTTGTTTTTGTCTGTAGCCGTTTTTGCCATGTCTTCGGATTTTGATTTGTGTAGTCTTCGCTTCCCTTGTTCCTTTGGTATTCTACTGCCGTTGTTCCCTTGTTCCTTCGGTATTCTACTGTCGTTGTTTTTTATTATATTTTAATTGTTGTCGTTATTAAATTTTTATTATTTTTTTTGTTTATTTGCTTCAAACAGAACTTTAATTATACAGTCATACAATATTTCTAAATCGGTAAATGGAAGCAGCTCACACATATACGCGCTTCGATTTTTAAATTAGCCGTATGACATTTTTATAAAAGATTATATTATTTCATCTTATATCAAATAAGAAGACCAATATGGATTTCTTTATGTCAACGTCAGTAGAATACCGAAAGAACAAAGGAGTGGTATTTACAAATATCGAAGTCCAAAGACATGACAAAAACGAGAACAGAGAAAAACAAAGACGTCAGACAGCCACATAGCACAGAAATAAAAAAAACCCACAAAATTCAAAATCAAGGCACTCACAGTGTGAACTCCAACTGAGAGTGACATTATGTGATTCGGTTAATCTTTGGTTTTACATGCAATTTTCCGACATATTTATTTTTAGTTTCCAACCCAATATTGTCCTCTACGAGCCGCTTCGAATTTTAAAAACGTTTGTTAGACATATAAGAATAGAAACAGATTCGCTCGGTATAAATTATTGACAAATATAAAGTCTGTCCATGTTCTTATTCACATAGAGCCCGCTTGCAATAAATTATTTCTTAACTGATTGCTTTACCGCCGCCATGGGTAAATTGTTTTCGGTAAAAAATGATTAAGATCTCTTTACCTGCATTTACTGTGAAGACCAACAAAACAAAGGCAAGAGGGATCGTCCAATGCATTCTCACAAAATCTAGAAATAAACGCAAGTACTCAACATTATTTGCAAGTATAGTAAAACAATTCTCTTCGTATGTCAAATCATATTATGTTGAAAACACTAAAACACTAAAAACAAAGTAAATAATGCTAATAAACTTTTTAAAGACAAAATGTTTAAACTGATTATTGAATAAGAGATTATAAAATAAGAACACAGATGAAAATGCCTTACCTTAAGTCAAAATACTGCAATTGCAATGCGTAAGCTATTAGAAATGATGTTTGTTTGCAATGCGTGAGCTATCAGAAATGATGTTTGTAAGAATACTCATAAGAATGCCCTTTAAGTGTTTCAAAGAAAACAAGAAGGATACTTCGGGAAATACGTTGTCGCAATTGACTTTTGAAAAATTTATAATAACTAAGGCCAACAAATAACTTGGTTTTCTTCCGAGAATTGAGCACTTAAGTCATATGATATAATAAGTAGGCTTATAAGTAAACGGATCCTACTTATCCCTCGGAACAATTCAAATGTGAATACTACAAGTAACACTTGAAAATTTCTGATGACCTGATTTTAGGACATTTATTCTCAACTAAAGGGGGTTTCTTGTACGATGTACGAAAAATAAAATGACGTTTAAAAATATACCAAAATAGCCCCAAAAATCAAATAGGCGTGCACGTTGTACGATGCATGTTTTGTACAATAGTATGCGAAATAAAGAAGGGTGTTGTACGATGTACGTAAATTAGAAATGATCGTGAACGCTGTACGAAAATTACCCTTTACATCGATCGTGAATATAAAGTTTTGAAAATAGTTTTTATTCCGACGAAATATAGAAAAATTAATATGCCCCTGGAGGGAGCGTCACTAGTAAGAATTCCAACATCTTGGACCCACTGCAAACTCATCAACAACATGGCGGCCGAAACGGAAACGGAAGGTTACTTAAACATCCGGGCAACCGGGATGCGAAGTCAATTTTTTTAGTTGTACACTCTTCGATATTTTACGCAATGTAGTTCAAGTTTTCAATAAGTAACCTTTTTACTTCCATTATGTTTTATTAACAGTTTCAATTTGATGCACATTTAGAAAAAAATGAATTATACCAAACGAAATATTTTTTTCAGACAACACAACATCACACGAGGTTGTCTTGACAACGTAAATAAAAGATGATGACAAGTTACAACTACATCCGTAGCATTGTACAGAAGTGTTATTTATCCATCGAACATGGCCATAAATACAAGTGACAATAAACGTCCGAATCAGTTACAGCGAGAGACCAGTAAGGAAAATCCGTATAACATACGACAGAATCAAGAAAACACAACCCAACACAGAACATTTTTGGCAAGCCGTCATATTCCCGACTTGGAACGGGCATTTTATAAATAAAATGGTGGGTTAACCAGGTTTAATGATGCATCAACCTCCCGCTTATATGACGACTAACTATAGCTTATGTGTGTCCAGATTATTTAAATATTTCAGATTTCCTTTTCAAAGCCACCCATGCCCTTTACTCAAATTCTTATGTGAAAGTAACACAAAAGATTATGTCTGTCTTACTTTGGCTTTAAGCATTGCACAGCTTTTTTTCCAATTTTGAACACCTACTAATTGTGATCCTGACGTATATTTAGCCGAATACTTTCACAAATAAAATGACACCATGCTTTACAATATCAGAATGCTCAAATAATTCGTCAAATGAAGGCATCAAACGTCTGCTACACCGGAAATATACAAGGACCTACAACAATATAAATCAAAGAACTTGATGTACTGTTGCATTCGGAGGTAGCATGAATAACGAAATACTGAAGTTACTCTCAATTTAGGTTCTGTATATGCGCATTTCGGCAACATATTTCTCTTTAGAGCAGATCGAATCAAAAATATTTGAAAATCCTACATCGAAACATGTGTGAATTCCGATAGAGAACAAATTACAAATGAAATCTAAATAGGAAACCCAAAATCAGCTAAAGATAGAGCTATGCAAATAACTAAATACCGAAGTTGCTGTGAATTTATTTTCTGCATATGCGCATTTTGACAACTTATGTCTCTTCAGTGCAGATAAAATCTAAAAGTTTGGAAGACCATTAAATCAAATATGTTAAAAAACTGTAGAGAACAAATACCCAAAATGATCTAAATGGAAAGCCAAAATAAGCTAAGGACAGAGCTTTGCGTGAGGGAGATACTCCTTAGTTTTCAACAAAATTTACAAAAATTTAGATATTGCAAGGTTCGAAATAAAATCGGCTTTCGGGTCAGCAACGGAGTACTGACTACTGGGCTGGTGAATACCCTCGGGGACTAACAGTCCACCAGCAGAGGCATCGACCCAGTGGTAACAAATAACTAAATACCGAAGTTGCTGTGAATTTATTTTCTGCATATGCGCAAGAGAGAGATACTCCTTAGTTTTAAACAAAATTTCTTTAAATTTAGATATTGCAAGTTTTCAAATAAAATCAGTTTTCAGGCCAACACTGAAGTACTGGCTACTGGGTTTATGAATATCCTCGACGACTTACATTCCACCAGCAGAGGCATAGACCCAGTGGTGATTTAAGAAATAAAACATGGCCGCCATACTATATTGTCATTATAACATGGGCTTGAGTTGTTTTGCAAATATTTTATCCCGAGCGTTAGCGAGGGGTAAAATATGCAAAAACAACGAAAGCCCATGTTATAATGACAATATAGTATTTGTCGGGTATGATTTATTTCGATTCTGATATGGAAATTTCACCCATTTTATACCTGAAGCGAGCAGCGACTATCTAATGGTTCCGTAACATTTTGATTTGGATAAACAAATACACGGACAAAAAACTTTCCACAAATACAACAAAAACTTACTTTCGTTTGATGAAATTGCTATTTTAACTGTAGAAAATGCCTCAAGTCCTCTTAATCTCCATTCAAACTTTCCAACCGACGCTGCTTACGAACCGGACATTACGATGTTATTTGTGACGTCACGAGTAGGAAAATTAAAGTTTGTCCCGAACATTGCCTTTTCAAGTAAAAAAATTCCATAATGAATTTCGGAAACAAATTTAATTAAAAAGTTGTTAGTGGATGGTAGATGATTTTGACAGTAAAAATGAAAAATAGATTCAAAATATGCAACAGAAACTATGCATCTTTTGCGCATGTGCTAAGAGTGTTATATTGGTATTATAACATGACTCTATTTACAAAGCTAATACAGGAAGCCATATTAGAATATTAATGAAATTTTCTGAAGTAATTATAATCTGTCTCAGATTATTCAGTCGATAATTGAAACTTTTAACATAATCTGAAGTTATTTAGGTTATTCCTACCAGGCGTTCAAAGACAGTATAAGCTACAATGATCAATACCAATAAGTATATGTTATCGGGCTCTTGACAGGTATGTATCGTAAAATATCAACCCGTGAGCCAGAATATGAAGCAGCGAACGAGCCACAAGCTTCATATTCTGGCAAGCGGGATGATATTTTACAATACATCAGCTGTCAAAAGCCCGATAACTTGTCTATCATCCTTTGCTTTGTATTTTACATTTGTATTTATTGAACTAAGGTTTCAAATTCTCCTAAAGTTGTGCTGGTAATTCTACATACATGTCACTCTCGCCTTTTCAGCAATTTTCAGCTTCCAAAAACATATTTTTAAGTTTTTTTTTATCATTTTATAGGCAAAGTTTTTCTAACTGCAGTGGATGAATATTTTCACCGAGCTACTCGATATTATTTGGAATGTTGCAGCAACCTTTGGTTTTTACGATATTCTTTCGTTCCTTGGAGCGTTTATGACGTCATAATGTTAAAACGTCAAAGCTCTGCAGGATATATCAACGACCCAGTCTCTACAATTTTTTTGACGTCTAGTTTATCTTTCTGTGTATTTATGATTCTAATTTGAATACCTAATCGGAAATGGAAAATGGAATAGATGTTTATTTTTATCCTTTTTATTTCATGTGAAAACTTGACTAAAATCATTGCCTTTGAAACGTTGGGAGAATCGCTTGATATATCCAGGTCAACCTCTGATATATCCGGGTCAACCAGATACGGGTTTTGCAGAAAGGCTCTGCAGGCTGATTTAACCATGGGGAAGGATGATAACACCTAAGATCACGACAATTTATTTGAGGATTACATTCGGCACAACTTACAAATAGTTAGTTATAAACAGCCAACTTGCATTAGTCATATCACGGTATGAAAATTGCCTTCAATTCGGTATAAATATTGTTTTTAACTTGTAAGCCGAAGGCGGAGAGTTCTTAATATGACAAGAAAAAAATCACGTGCTCACATCAAGGCTTTTTGTCACATGTACATTCACTCCATATCCTTTCATTTTTCCTATTCAAGCCTATTAACAGCTCTAAAAGATGATCTTCGTGCTTCCGATAAAATATAGTGCGCAAGTTTCTATCAAAATCTTATACATTGTGTATTTAAGTTATATTTCTTTATTTTCTTGAGTTGAATACGGTGTTGTGATATTAAATTGAAAACAATATGCATGTTTATCAAATTAATCGGTTTTTTTTTATATTGCGTTCTGTCGAGCAGTTGCATAAATTATGCATCGGTATGTATGTTTGATTTATCTCCCTTTGTACACTCTTCGAAAACATAAATAATTTTATTAAAAATAGATATGTGTATTGCACAATCGACATACATACGAAATCACACTATCCGATTATTTCCAAGTATTACGGAATAACTTAACACATGCAGACGTATGCAGCAGTTCTTTGGATGACTACGACGTTTTACCACGTGTAGATTTTCAGGGCTTTCGAGTTTCTGCTCCATCGGAGCTTTGATTTAATTATTGTTCTCCATCAGCTTACACGTTTTTCGGTTAATGGACTTCCAAATGTTTTGGTTTGATCTGAACTGATGAGACATAAGTTGTCGAAATGCGCATATGCAGAAAATAAATTATCTCGAAGCCATGAAATGGCTGGAGAGATGTTAATATGACAAGGAAAAATTACGTGAGGCTTCAAGCCTATTAACAGTTCTAAAAGATGATCTTTCTGCTTCCGATAAAATAAAGTACACAAGTTTCTTTCAAAATCGTATACATTGTGTTTTTAAGTTATATTTCTTCATTTTCTTGAGTTGAATACGTTTTGTTTTATTAAATTGAAAACAATATGCATGTTTATCAAATTACTCGTTTTTTCATATTGCGTCTTGGATCAACGAATCTGTCGCGCAGTAATTTGATGAAAAGAACATTTGTTTACCTGTGACAGTGTATTGCATATATATATAGCAATGACATCGACATGCGAAATCACACAATCTGAATATACATATATTACGGAATAACTTAACAATGCAGACGTATGCAGCAGTTCTAGTTTTGCCACGTGTAGTCGAGATTCAGTTCCATCGGAGCTTTGATGTTATTTATTACATTCAAATATATTATACCAAACTTTTTTATTGATCAAATTCAAAATCATAAAACAGTAAATAATTTTTTTATCGGCAAAAATTTTCAGTACCTGCTACTGTCCAAATACGAAAGAATATTGTAAAAAGTATGTTAGGCGGCCACGCCTTCTTTGTCAATCAGCGCCTCAATGTATTGCAAAGAAACAGACATTTACATAACCGTTAGTATCATACCGATTGTTTTACTAATCAGTAGTCAATTTCAAGATTTTTCTCAACATTTGTTCTTCTAAATGATTAAGCTAATTACCGATTGAAAAGTTTCAAATATTCAGTTTCTCCACTAATAGACTCACTTACAAGTCGGCTCGTTCATTATTGTCGACACTATTTTTTCATATCTGAAACAAAACTTCCATTATTCTAAACAGATATATCATGATAATGAGGGATATTTGCCAAAAATACAAGTCGGGGTGGTAAATTTCCCGAGCCTGAAAGGCGAGGGAAACCTAGACCCAAGACTTGTATTTTTGGCAAATATCCCAACGTTCATGATATATCTGTTTAATTACACAGAATGTCTCATTTATCAAAGCGCACAGATGACCCTGGAACAAATACCACGGTGAGGTAGTATTTGCCAAAAATACCACGGTTATTAACCAATTAGAATGCAGCTTACTTACATAAGATGTAATTATTGCTTGGTTTTTGTTTTCATATTTCTGCTGCAAGATGTCCGTAGTATTGATCAACTGTTTCAGTTTATTTTAAATTTAATAAGATATTGAACTAATCCCCCTTTACAGAAGTCAGATCGACCGTATGTGAACACTGATATTTGTGAAAACATGTTTTAGTTCAATCGCTTTGCACTGAGGTTTTACGTAACAAACAAACATACGTGCATAGGAAACAGTAACTTTTGTAATGCTGTACACTCTTTTTGACTTATTCATTTTGTATTCTTTTCTTTTCTTTTCTTTTTTTAGGGCAAACTTGCTTATTGAACGTTGATTGAAATATTCCACACAATTTCCTTGAAGATGTCAGAGGCAATTAAGTTACATTGTCATTCCCCCCTTTTCCCCCAATAAAAATAAACTTTACCTGTACTTGAAAAATGCAAAACGAATTTGGGGCTCTTCCTCTTTTCTTGTTACAATATGACAAGTCAACTTTGCTTAAGAGTATTTCTTTAATATTGATACAATACAATATTCCTGTCTGAATAACATCAATGCAATAAAAGTCGTTTTCGATGGAAACGTTTTGCAATGCTATATTATATACGATTATACAGTAGCATGCGTCATTAACATGCATTGAGTCATACCTTAAACCCTTTTTCAGGCTTAATAAGAAAAATGAGTAAAAAAACTTCTCAGCAAAAATGCCTTCTATTACGCTTTATCGGTTTCGTGTGCGTAACCAATGAATATAAGGTAGTACGTGGAGTGGTTACTAGTAGTAATATCCGTTTTTATTGTCATTTCAGTGAAATATTACAAAGAAAAAGAAATTAAGTTCAAGGATTACCAAATTTGTTTTACATGATATTTGGACACAAGAAAAACATTGATATGTGGTAATTGTCAATTTCCATCAGGTCATTGATAAAAAAAGTTAATAAGAATACTAAATTAATCTTTAAATGTAATTAAATTGTATAACAGTCAGAAACAATCCAGCCGAGAAGAGTCAAATAGTTGAAATTATAGGGCATTATGCTAGATCTGGTAAAATGTGAACATGCAAATTAATAGAAAGACCTAGACCTATTTCTTCTTGTCCGTCGAAATTTAACTGTTGCCGTAATTATTCCAATCAAGAATGTATTACGTTTTCTGTTAAATCAATGAATCTTTTATTAATAGAAAATTGCAGGACTGCTACGTTTTTCTGGTAATTGAACTCCTTGAAACACGCGCACACTACGAAATTAACTGCCTATTATGTAACTTGGGTATTTGTGTGTTTTTAAAGCATTCCGATGCCCTTGCTGGTGGACCAGAGGTCCATTAGGGTATTAAGCAGCCCAATAGTCAGACTTGTCTGACATCAATAATTTAACTTTCGATTTATAGAAATTTACTGCTTTTACAAAAATTCCAACCTCTTTAACACTGAGGCTTTATTCAGTGTATGACACTCTGTGGATATCCTTAGATCTTGATTTAGCTTCCTATTTCAATATTTTTGGTAGTGAGTACTTTTTTTTTGTTTACTTTTGGATCATGTATATTATTTTGTAATATTTAAAGCATAAGATGAAATGATTGATGCTTGTGAGAAAAAGTTGAACAAGTTACAGATATATGAATGAATAATTTATTTTTCACCAGTGCTACACATTTTCCTTTTACCGACGGTTGACATACAAATGTTGTTACAGATGTGCAAAGCATATGGTCAATGCAACAGAGTATGTTCCGTCCATCTTTTAGCTTTTCAAATGATCACTTGTTTATTTAGTGGTTTTGACATATTAATAAAGAATAAGTCTGTTCCATTTTTCGATATGTAACACTTTTCCCTTAAAACTTAAAATTACTCTCTAAATTCTGGTATAGGGGATACAAATGGTAACAAACTTAAAGATAATTTTGCAACAATTTATAATCTTTCCAAGATGAAACATTATTTGAAAAAATCCCAGTCAATTTCTAGAAATAATTTCACAGATAGAATGTCCTGTAATAATCATAAATAGCAATTACATTTAATTTTGACATAAAATGGTAAGCTCTCAATAATAAGTTTTACGGGTAATAAATGTAAAAGATGGGATAACAGGAAACATCTGCAATTGCTAAAAATTACAGTCACATGCCACAGTCCTCCAGGGAACTGAACAGGAAAAATACAAACAAGACAACAGACAAGCGTAAACAACCATAGGAAATCAGGACAGCCGGACTTGGTACCGGTACCAGCAAAAGCCAGCGGTAGAGTTAAACCGGTTCATGGGTACCCAAACCTCCCCTTTATCTGTCCCGTTTCCCTATAGTATCATAAACATACGAATAGGCTTTGGTCGAGAATCATCATGTATATTTCAGTAGACATCGGCAGTATCAGTGAGAGGTCAGTATGTGTGCGAAATTTTCAGGTCACTAGATCTCAAAGCTAATTTTACGGATGCAAGCAGAGTATCTTGTCGATATCCCCTTTAACGTAAAGATTGTAAGTTATGTTAATAAGTACTATAAGTTAGAAAACAATACTGATGTCGTTAATATAATTGTAAACCTTTAGTGAAATGCTGTCCTGTGTTGACCTTTCCAGGCCGTATTAGTTACAAGTAGTTATACTGTGTCACACCTCTTGAAATTTTTTCCTTTATTTGTAATCCTTCCTTATTCTCAGAACAATAGATTATAAAGTGTTTCAAATTTTCATATGAAGACTTGGTCGTTGTCATTTGAAATGTCAGTTCATTAAAATACAATGTTTTCTCCTGAAACTATTCTACTAATTCTACTAGGAACTACACTGTACATAGAAACTACCTGTTTTGTATTTCACTCAGTATCCTATCCACAGTTTGCTCTTACTTAAGCCTGTCTAAGTGTTTTAATTGTAAGTTCCCATAATATAAATGCACATGAATAATCACTGAAAAGTGTAGCAGGTACAATTCTATTTGAAAGGCGATTCTTATATATCGTGTTTGTCGATGTTGTTTTCTAATTTCATAGAATACCCTAGTTTTATTGTCTGTATAGTAATAATTGAAGTAAATTTAAAATAACTGCTTGGTTTGCGAGAGCTTCCATCATTTCTTCACTTTGGTTATTTGTTGTCCATCAGTTTTAAACATCTTTGAGTTTATGGTCTTCCAAACGTTTAGATTTAAGCTGCACTGAAGAGACATAAGTTGTCGAAATGCGCATATGCAGAAAGTAAATTCACAGTAACTTCGGTATTTAGTTATTTCTTATCAGTACCAGTTGTACGAAGCTATCGAACAAAAAGTGTGAAGTCATAAGTATCCAATATCAATTTCTTAGGTGATTTCAAAACCTCGAGAAACAAATGCAGTATTTCAATAATACCTAACTGTATTTCATGAATGTGGTGTCAATGACATTTACAAATCAGGTATGCAACATATCTTTCATCACCTTGATTGTGTGACGGGTTGTTACACAGGAAGCTATCATGCTTACCCTTCCGGAACTTCTGATAATACTTCCAGATTTCTGTGAGCTTTCGTGCTGTTAATGTTAAAGCTTTGTTGCATTCGAAGTTATTTTTGTTCGTTATTTTTAAATACTACTAATACACTTGAACTGAATAGGTATAAGTGCCAAAGTACCTTATATACATGTAGCTTTATTATTCTATTAAGTTTCAACGGCAAGTTTATAAGCAGATCATCATCGGTGTTTGCTTGTTTAAATCATGATGATTGCACGCTACATTGGTCAACACAATATTTGGTAATTCATTATAACTCTTTATTACATACTTAGCAAAGATATGTTCTGTTTTGCATATGTAACATTGCCGGAAGTTAACAGTCCATATCAACATACCCAGTCTGATATGGTCATATCAGACTGCCTCGTTCTGAAAATCCATATCAGACCGATGATATGGCTATTTCAGCCCGGATGTGATGATAACTGTATATAATAAACAGATTAAGACATGGCTTTTTCCATATCAGCACGGTTATCATTCCTCGACCCATATAAGCCTTCGGCTTACGCCTCGGGCTGATATTGGAGTCTCGATATGGTAAAGGCCATGTATTAATCTCTATCTATCATACCTTACATAATGAAGAATCGATTCTATTTGTTGACACATAGCCACATGACATGAAATAATTTGGATATTTTCACTTTTAGTTGTTGCTAGCAGCGAATAACACTGTTATAAGGAATAACCGCAGCAAATTACAACGTCCAAGAAATATGCCTATTATTCAACGGTGAAAAACCCCACTAAGTTTCACGTCCACTGAAAACCATATTCTTCACTGATGAATAACCTCAGAAAGTAAAAATGTCTGTGGAATAATATTTCCAAAGTTTGTTCTGTATAATGAAACAGTTACGGCCAATGAAATCCCAAAATATCCCAAATTGTCAACTGCACTGAGGTTATTTCCCTCGGGCAAAAGCTCTCGATAAATAACCTAAGTGCAGTTGAAGATTTGGGATATTCACGAAGGTCGTGATTGTATATTGTATATATATGGGGTGTTTGTTAGTTCTAATTTGACAGAAATAAATATTTACTTCGATTGATAATAGTGGCGAACAATAAATTTTCCAATTTCGCCCATCAGGGCAGTATTGTATTTGTATTTATTGCTTTATCGGAATATAAATAGAAATAGAAAGTTATGCCGTCAATAGTTAGGTACTGTAGGTAACTAATACCAATTGAAGTAGACATTTTTTTAGTATATGAATAATATACAAATACTGTCTTTTGTTGAGGTAAATGTGCAGTGTTACTGACTTTTGGGAAACATATTTTCACCGAGCTGCATGGCGAGTTGAATATCTGTTTTCCCAAAGGTCAATAACACTGCACATTTACCGAAATTAAAGACAGTAATGTTTTTATTCTATTATACGATAAATTTATAATAATTCATCATTTTTCACGAATGATAGCATACGTCTAGAAATTTTCAATGGGTGTCGAAATGTCAAGATAAGGAGGATTTGGACATTTAATAAAATAAATGAAATGTATACTTTGGAAAAAAAATATATACGAATTAAAATAATTACTATCCTTCAATTATTATGATTACTTAAGAAATTCACAGATTCTAGTTAATACTCAGTTTTCGGTTTTAGTATTGAAGGAAATGTACATGTAGTTCATATTAATAAAACTTTATTTGTGTTCAAAGAAAATTAATTATATGAAGTGAAAGAACCCAGAATTTGAAAAAAAAAATTATTTAAATAATTGATTGTTAATCAAAAATGGGTTTATACAATCTGTTATATGTGCATTTTTCAAAGGATGTCATGTGCAACCTATCGTCAATTTATTTCAAGCATCACATATTTTATCCTTAATCACCATTGAGTTCTGTCTTTTAAATGCCTTTTCAATCCTTGCATCTGTTTAATTTGAAACGATTCGCTGATGTTTCCGATTGTGTTATTGACCTCCAGTAGCCTGTAGATTTTTCCCAAAAATATTGTGTTCATGGCTTTACCACTGTTAAACTGGGTTTTTACGTATTTTAAGTGTTTCTCTTTCCATATTTGCACAGCTGATCAACATAGGCGAATCGTTTTTTCTTTAAAAGTGTTTCTCCCTTTTTTCTGGTAATGCCGATGACGTTGTCACGTGCGATTTAATTGGACGATATAAATACGGGATTTACCTTTTTCTGTAGATAAGCCGCACGTGACGTTTTCCGCTGGGAATATCCTTTTCATGGAGTGAAAATCCTTTCTATCGAGTGAATATCCCATTTTATTCATTTTAACGTCAATGTAACTTTACCTTTAGTATTTATATATTATAGAATAATAATGAAATACCGTACTTACTATAAATTTACTTTTTGCAGATGGTCATAGAGTCGGTAAGTCTCGTCATATGACTCACAGAATTCCACGATAAACAGGCAATTCAAAAATTTTTCATATGACTCAGAGAATCCCACGATAAACAGGCAATTCGAAAACGTTTCCTGCCAAAACATGACGTCAGGGGATTAAGACGCTCAAATCTTTGTTTGAAACGGCATATATCTTTGCTTAAAATGTAACCTCCGGGTACGATTATTGGTCCCGGAAGTTCCAAAATTGTACGAGACTTAATTGCCTTATTTAGACAACTTAAGTATCAGTAGAGATTCAATCATAATACTAGTATATGGAAATCAAGAAATCGAAAGATGAAAGCTGGCAGAAAACAAATTCCCAGAATAACCAAAATCAGCTAAGGACAGAATTTTCCAGAGAGAGATGATTCTTAGTTTATATTATGCCTGTGTTTCTACTTCTGTTTTAGTTTTCAAAATACATTGGGTGTAAGATAATCGTTAATGATTTTTACATATCAAATACTCATTGTTAATTAAAACTAGCCACTTTCTTCCAGAAACTTATTTGTAAACTGTAGCTTTTAAGCTCTAGTAAGCTAATGTCAAGTGATGATCTTTTTAGAACGCATTGTTACTAGTACTGAATACCGTGTCATCCTTCTAAAAATATTTCTGAATATATGTAAACCTTCCTTTTTTCTCCGAACAATTAATAATAAAGTGTTTCAAGTGTTCAAAGGACATTCAATCTCAATTTAATATTACATTTCCTTATTAAACAAAATATCTATACCAGTAAATAAGATGTGAATTTCTGTGCCCCTGGTCAATATGATGCATCTGTTTTATTTGACTTTATTGATGTAGATATATTGATATATATCCAGTCATATTTTTTAGAAGAATGTACAGAATCTTTGTAGAAAAAGCCATACATAGAGATTATAATGTGCCATTTTTCATATCAGATCCATTATCAGCCCAAAGTCAGAATATCAGTCCGAGAGCCGACAGGGTCTGATATGAAAAATTGCATGTAATTATATTTTTGTAATATGTTTCAAACTAGAAATACATCCCTAAGCTCATACGCGGTTTCAAAAGTTGAATTTCAGATATTGCAATTGTGAGTTCAAGCCCTAAAACGTTGAATTTTTTAAGACAACATTTTGTTTTAAACAATATGTTTCAAATATGACAAAAGATAACGAAAGGTACTTATTTCAAAAGATGGTTGAAAAAAATCTGTTTTGTGTGGCGAAAATGACTGACAATGCAGTTACGGATTTAGCGTGTGATATAAACCGGAAGCAGTTGATAACAAAAGTCATTTCACACGGCTGTGAACAGTATGAAGATAGATGCACTAAATATAAAAAAAAAATCGACAGTATTATCAAGGGGTAAAATTTTACTGTTAATTTAAATAAACATATGATAACTATAGATTTTCATATCATATATTCAACTGTTCAAGAAATTTTCAGCTGAAAAAGATCTTCATGCGTACAAAATGCAGTATTAGTATTTTTGTTATTGTACTTTATTTGATATGACGATATCGTGTGTATGTTATTCGTTTTTAAGGAAATGCACGAACTTGTGTGTGATAGAGTTTCCGAGTTGTGACGGAAAGGCATGCAATAATTACCGGAAGCAGTTGATAACGATGTCATATCAGCCCACTTTTTGTTGAAATCATCTGGTTTTATCGAAGGGTAAAATTCTAATCATATCTTAGCTAAGTATATGATAAATATAGATTATTTATTTCGCTGAACTTGATTACTCTTTATTCAGTGGCCGACTCCGACCTGCCGTTGGGCATGGGGTTTTCTCACCCTTCATTGAAGATCTTATGGTGGCTTTGAGTTGTTATTACTCCCTTTTGAGTCGTTGTCGCTTTGACACATTCCCCGTTTCCCTTCTTTTTTTTCTATTACATGGCATTTTTCATATCATGCCCTTATCAGCCCTAGATCTTAATATCAGCCCCAGAGTCGTCAGGCTCGAGGGATGATATTTGACCGGGGGCTGATGAAGGACGTGATATGAAAAATGACATGTAATAATGTTTTTATCATATACTTCAACTATAATAAAAACAAATAACTGAAAAAAATATCTTGATAAATCAGATATGTACATTGTTTTTTTTGAACCAGGAACAGCCTATAGAAATGCGCTGTTTACGGAGTATGTTTCGCAGCGAGACAGTACAAATCAATGTGATATTTCCCCGACAATGTTTTTTTCAAGCAGGAAAACTAAATTAAAAAGCAAATTCTTTGTTAAACGGACGACAGGATTAACGGGTTTAGGTTAAATCTGTGACGTCATAAGAGAATTTATACTGTGACGTCAAAATATTTATCGGAAACGCCCTTACTCGCACGTGATAAAGCCTCCAAGTAGTGACGAAGAAGCATGTGATAAATTCCGGAAGTAAGCGTAATAAAGCTTTATCAGCCCGCTCACTGTCAAATCACAGCTTTTAAACCCGTCCTTTCAGTGATTTTCATTATAAAACACATAATTTATCCTAGGGTATTTAGTCTCAAGTATATGATAATCAAAGTACTGAAGTACTGTTTAGTCGGATTTACGCTTTAATTTCGTAACAGATAATCAGCCCTTGGTCATATATCATCGTAAAATTGTTCACTGTGCAACAAAATACTATATATATATGGGAAATATTGAAGGTATAGAAGATCAAGAACAATTAATGCGTTGTTCCAATTGGTTAATTTTACCATGTATCTGTAGGAATTTTGTGTCATGTACATTTACTCGTTGACAATATCTCTTGTTTTTGCATTTATGACAGAGTTTGTCTCTATTGAAGTGTGGAGTTCTTATAAATATTTCCATTGATTGAGATGCATGCTCTCTACTTTTCTTCAGTTAAAATTTTCAAAATTTTACATTTTGGCTTTCATATTTTCTTAAAAAATCATACTATATTTACCATCTGTAGTTATTATGCCCACATCTCCACAATTTATTTGCAACCAACTCGATTAATATCCTGTAGTCGTTTGTATTTCGAATAGTCTTTTGGTCCTTCTGTCGAGCAATGGATGACAGTGTTTATTAGGGTACTTTGTCCGATATGTTTATGTCTGTTGACGATCCCGCGTCCATTGACGTAGACGACCATGGATGTAGCGTTGTTCGACATCCAGCGGGTGAATTCTGCTCAAACCGATGAAACTAGTGCAGGTGCTCATTGTTGAAAGCCTCATACATTTTGTATATTTTGCGTCTAGTAAATGGGTATGAAAACGCGTATCTTTTGGAAGTGGTTTACTTACTACGCTAGTTGATTGCAAGGCTATATTCGTTGAAAGCTGTCCAATGTTTGGTGTCGGTTAAACTGGTTGATTATAGCACATGGACAAATGTTATTGATAATACGGGGAATATAAAAGGTTTCTTAATTAAACTGCAAAATGTTAGTTCCAAACAACTGACGTATGTTCTGTTTTAGCTGATACAAGTAAGCGATGAGGTGGCAATGTGATATATGAAATAACTTATTTTAACATTTGGAGTATCTCCCTAATGCAAAGCTCTGTCCTTAGCTGATTTCGGCTTTACATTAAGATCGTGTTGGTTGTTTGTTCTCTATCAGTTTTTAAACATCTTTGAGTTTATGGTCTTCCAAACGTTTAGATTTTTTCTGTACTGATGAAACATAAATTGTCGAAATGCGCATATGCAGAAAGTAAATTCACAGTGACTTCGGTATATAGTTATTTGTTACCACTGGGTCGATGCCACTGCTGGTGGACTGTTAGTCCCCGAGGGTATTCACCAGCCCAGTAGTCAGTACTTCAGTACTGACCCGAAAGCCGATATTTTTGAAACCTTACAATATCTAAATTTGTGTAAATTTTGTTGAAAACTATGGAGTATCTCCCTAATGCAAAGCTCTGTCCTTAGCTGATTTCGGCTTTACATTTAGATCATATTGGTTGTTTGTTCTCTATCAGTTTTTAAACATCTTTGAGTTTATGGTCTTCCAAACGTTTAGATTTTATCTGCACTGATGAGACATAAATTGTCGAAATGCGCATATGCAGAAAGTAAATTCACAGTGACTTCGGTATTTAGTTATTTGAATACAATTAATACCCAAGTTGCATAAAAACAGTTAATTTCGTTATGCTGTATACGTGTTTATGGTCTCAAACTATACAATGTAAAAGAGAAATTCTATAATACATTGGTTTAGACAGCATACGTGGACATATTTAGTTGACAAATTTTTATCTAGCGATTTCATAAAAATGTGTTGGTATGTTATCATTGAAAATGGATAAAAGAAGTACGTTACATGTAAATGCCGTATCTTGACCATATTAGGATTCCGAAGTAATAAGGAAACATCTTGCATAACTGTCGAAATTTGGCAAAAAACATAATTTTCTTAACTTCGAAAAGGGGGATTCAAATGAGATCCAGAGAAAGGAGAGGTTCCAGTCTAATTTTTGCCATTTTTTTAACTGTTGACTAAATTCTGCACGCAATTAATTTTTTAAATCGAGAAAAGGGGGAGATTTCCAAACCCGAAGTCCTCTCTCAATCCGCAAATAAAAACATGAATAATTGTTCATCCTTTGTCTCTTAGAGGGAAATATATTGCAAATTTCATATTTTCTTCAATATCGATACAAGAGCCATATAAAATTTAAAATTAAAGTTAAAATTTTGAATCAATTCTGAATCAAATTAGCACTACGTGCAAACTACACTTACTAAACTAGAGAGAATTCTAATTCCTCGGTTTATTATTTTTATTTATTTTTTTGCATCGTTTAAATTCAGAAACATTACAATATTCAGGTCACAGGTTATTGATTATTATTTCTACAAATACGGTAGTATGTGAAGTTATTTATAACTAACTTGTCACGTGATACTCGGTTAACTGTTAAAATATTCCTTCCGCAATTCTATTTTAATTAGACTTACACCTTACATTTATATGTCATATTTCTTATGCTGTTTACAACAATGTTAAAGAAGAAATTCGCAATGAATTTAGCCGCAAAAAGTTGATTTTTGATCTCGAAGTGAATATTCATACCCGGGATTTTTCTGAAGAAAGTGATTTACGTACCGTAAATCCTCCTAAAAAGTACAGGACTTTCTTTTAATAAGTTTTTCACATTATCTTATCTTTACTTTTTATACACTTTTAGTTTCTCATTTAGTTTAGACTCTTCAAAAAGAAAAAAATGCTGCATAATTCCGCATTTCATGAGATGAGGTAATGCGATAAAAACAAAGTATTTAGCATTTGAAAATTTGTAAAAGAGCCCAAATACCATAGTTTTGAGTCTATTGGAAGTTTAAAGCACGCGTGGTTCGGCTATAACTACTACAGGTCCTGACGATATTGATTACTGTCATACATACCATCTTACGGACTGTCATATATCCCATCTTACTAATTAGGGAATACCTACTTAGTAACATTTATCATTATTTGTTAAACATTGTTGTTTTTGCAACTTTGAACGTTTTTAGTAAGTAGTACAACACCATTTAAAAATTAAAAGATAATCACAAAAAGCAACGTCCAGAGATATGACACAAACAAGAAAATAAAAAACAGTGACATTCAAAATTAAGACACTTACAGTGTTAACTCCACTTAAAATCAAGTGCTTCGGGTTGTGTAGTTTAATAAGTATAAAATCGTTGAAATCATTAATACAACTTATAACAACTAATCTTTTGCGTTGAAATTTCTCTTGATAGTAATTAATAATGCTTAGATTTAGAATGTATGCATACAGCTTTTGTCTAAATTCATCAACAATCGAAAGTAATGACTACTGGTAATATATTAGTCAAAATAATCATGACTGGCACAAAAGTTACTGCTACTCATTTTGTATCTCTTTTCCAAATCTTCAGTGCAATGATGTGACAAACAGTGACTGTACCTTTCAGGTACCCCACATTAATGGTAATCATTTCTTATTCAGAAATTGAGGATATTAGCCCTGGTGACTATATATCAATAACTTCATCTCATTACTTTTTACCTGATATTTAACTTAATGATGTTACCCTGGTGACTGTATTAATCACATAACCTCACGTTACTGTATTTAAATAATATAGGAACTCAACAATTTAGGAAAATATTTGTGTATTGCTGAAAGAATCCGCAATTCGTAATTTATTTGTAATTTATATCATGCTCCGCAATCTGTTGTATTATGATGTAATTTTGATGATCATATGACACTCAACTACAATTGTATTATCATTATATCTTTTACTATGATTATATGTATTTTTAATTAATTATTGTACCTATAAGCTGTATTGCTTTCGGAATAAAGAATATATATATACTGCTACGCAATTCTTGTAAACAGCTATTTAGAACAATGAATTACCCCTGTTGACTGCCTACGTGTTACTGCTCCTCATACCTTATGGCCAGATATTGAGTGTGATGATGTAACCCCTTGTGACTTTATAAATCACATTACCCACGTTGCTGATTTCATTTCTAATTACTAGATATTTAGTGTAATAATGTTACCCCTGGTGACTGTTAAAATCACATACCCCCTAGAATTGCAACTTAAAACTTATTACCAGATATTAAGTGTGATGATGTTACCCTGGTGAATGTATCAATTACATACCCTACACGTTACTCACATGTATTCACCAGTTAATAAGTAAATAACAAAATATATTATGTTATTGTGAATTGAGAGTAGTATATAGGTGGTTACAAATTAGTATTTGAGGTGGTGGAGCGTGGTGGAGCCGGAAATGACGTCACTGGAAGTGACGTAGAGCGGAAGTGACGTGACGGAAGTGACGTGACGGAAGTCACGTGACCGGAAGCGGAAGTCACGTGACCGATGTATGACATGTCAACATTGCGCATGCGCAATCGGAAGTAGGTGTGTAACTACTGTAAGTAGCCATTTTGACCGGAAATGACGTGTTGAAAGAGTGTAAGACCCCGCAGGGGTCACGGTTGACCTTACTACAGTGTACATGCGCGACCGGAAGTGGGCGTAGCCCCATGGTGTATACCGGAAGTACCCCTTTTTGAAGCCCTATACGGGCCTATTGACCGGAAATGACGTGTTGGAACAACACGTGACCCTGCAAGGGTCACGGTTGACCTTTGTCCATGACGCATGCGTGACCGGAAGTGGGCGTAGCCCCATGTGTGCAGACCGGAAGTGGTCTTATTTGAAGCCCTAGTCGGTAGTCGGGCATGTTGATAGGAAATGACGTGTTGGAACAACACGTGACCCCGCAGGGGTGTTGAATGACCTTATTACATAACGCATGCGCGACCGGAAGTGGGCGTAGCCCCATGTGTTAACCGGAAGTTGGGAATGTTCTTTCATTATTTCCCCTTTTTATATGTTTTTCAATGGTATTCTTTGTATTTTCTTCCTTTTACATTCAATTTTTAGTCATTTCTCCCATATCCCACCCTTTTTTAAATGTTGTTATTGCTTTTCACCCCCCTTTTCAATGTTGTTCTGCAAGCAAATGTTTAGACTAATATCCGGGCGTGGTCATTCAGCAATTGTCATTAT